>CAUHTR010001007.1:0-93707 GCA_959609185.1 Schmidtea polychroa | reverse complement strand
AATTTTGAATTACAGTAAATAATGGTTCTTAAAAATTAAATTACAGTAAATAATGGTCCAAATTTTTCAATTACAGTTAATTATGGTTCTAAAATATTAATTAAAGTAAATTAAGGTTCAAATTTTTCAATTAAAGTAAATTAAGGTTCAAATTTTTCAATTAAAGTAAATTATGGTCCAAATTTTTGAATTACAGTAAATAATGGTTCTAAAAATTGAATTACAGTAAATTATGGTTCTAAAAAATTAAATTACAGTAAATTATGGTTCTTAAAATTAAATTACAGTAAATAATGGTCCAAATTTTTCAATTACAGTAAATTATGGTTCTTAAAAATTAATTAAAGTAAATTAAGGTTCAAATTTTTCAATTAAAGTAAATAATGGTCCAAAATTTAAGATTAAAGTTAATTAAGGGCTCAACTAAGTAAGTTAAGGTTTAAATTTTTAAATTAAAATAAATAATGGTTCAAATTTTTAATTAAAGTAAATCAAGGTCCAAAATTTTAAATTAAAGTAATGAATGGGCTCAAATAACTAAATTAAGGTTCTAAAAATTAAATTACAGTAAATTATGGTTCAAATTTTTGAATTACAGTAAATAATGGTCCAAATTTTGAATTACAGTAAATAATGGTTCTAAAAAATTAAATTACAGTAAATTATGGTTCTTAAAAATTAAATTACAGTAAATAATGGTCCAAATTTTTCAATTACAGTTAATTATGGTTCTAAAAAAATTAAATTAAAGTAAATTAAGGTTCAAATTTTTCAATTAAAGTAAATTATGGTCCAAATTTTTGAATTACAGTAAATAATGGTTCTAAAAATTGAATTACAGTAAATTATGGTTCTAAAAAATTAAATTACAGTAAATTATGGTTCTTAAAATTAAATTACAGTAAATAATGGTCCAAATTTTTCAATTACAGTTAATTATGGTTCTAAAAATTAAATTAAAGTTAATTAAGGTCCAAATTTTAAAATTAAGTAATCAATGGTCAAAAATTTTAAATTAAAGTTAAATAAGTAAATTAAAGTAATAATTTTTAAATAAGTAATGTAATAAGTAAATTAAAGTAAGATTTTAAAATTTATTAACAAAAAGTTGAAATAATAGAAGGTGTTTGAGAATTGAAATTTTTTAATGAAAATTTTTATGAAATAATTTTTTAAGTAATTTTTAATAGAAATTTTTATGGAATAATTTTTTAAGTTAATTTTTAATGGAAATTTTTATGAAATATTTTTCAATGATAATTTTAGATGGAAATTTTTAAGATAATTTTTAATGAAAATTTCTATGAAATATTTTTCAAAGACAAATTTTAATAATAATTCAACAACAAACCAACAACTTAGTACCAACAACCAGTAACTTATGAACATGTATTAACAATCAGATACCTACAACTAGTTACTAACAACCTGCTACCAAGTACTTACAATCAGTTACCTGCTACCAAATACTTTCAACATGATACCACGTACTAAATAACTCTCAAACAACCAGATACTTACAACCAATTACCAGATACCAAGTACCTACAACTAGTTACTAACAACTAGTTACCTGATACTAAGTACCTACAACCATCTAACAAGTACTAACAACCAAAAACAAGCAACCAACTAGGTACCAAGTACTAACAACCGACAACAACCAGCTAACAACTAACTACCACCTACCAAGTACCTACAACCACATACTAACAACTAGTTACCAGATACCAACTACTCACAGCCGTCAACAACTAGGTACTAAGCATTATTAACCAACTACTAAGTACCAACAACAACTAACTACCAACTACTAAGTACCTACAACCACCTACCTATTAACTAGCTACAACCACCTACCAACTAGCTACCATCTACCCATTAACTAGTTACAACCAGCTAACTAGGTACTAGGTACCAAGTACTAACAACCAGTTACCTGTTACTAAGTACCAACAACCACCTACCAAGTACATACAACCAACATCAACCAGGTACTAAGCATTAATTACCAACTACTAAGTACCTACAATCACCTACCCATTAACTAGTTACTAAGTACTATCAACCAACTAGGTCCTAGATACCAAGTACTAACAACCAACAACAACCAGGTACTAATCATTAATTACCAATTACTAAGTACCTACAACCATCTACCAAGTACATACAACCAAGTACTAAGCATTATTAACCAACTACTAAGTACCTACAACCGACTAGCTACCACCTACCAAGTACCACCAACAACGAGATACCTACAACTAGATACTAACAACTAGTTACCAGATACCTACTACTCACAGCCGTCAACAACCAGGTACTAAGCATCATCAACCAAGTAATAACAACTAGATACCTAGTACTTACAACCAGATGACCACGTGAAATTATTAGTTAAATAGGTAAAATAATGTTTAATTTTTAAATTAACTAATCAATGGTCTAAAATATTAAAGTTAAAGTTAATTTAAGATGAAGATTTTCTGGGATTTCCAATGTTAATTTTAGATGCAAATCTTCGTCAATTAATCAATGACCACATGAAATTATTAGTTAAATATGAAAATAAGGGTTATAATTAGTTGTTTAGTAAATTATGGTGTAAAATTAAGAAATAAAGAATAATTAGGTAAATTAAGGATAAATTAAGGAAAATTAAGGTTCAAAATTTAAAATTAAGTAACCAATGGTTCAAATTTTAAATTAAAGCTAAATAAGTAAATTAAAGTAAGTTTTTTAAATTTATTATCAAAAGATTGAATAACCACCAACTTTTTTGAGAAATGTAATTTTTAATGAAAATTTAAATGGAAATTTTTTTTAAGTTAATTTTAAATGTAAAATTTTTTAAGTTAATTTTAATGAAATAATTTTTTAAGTTAATTTTTTAATGGAAATTTTAATGGAATAATAATAATAATAATAATAATAATAATAATTCAACAGTTCCCAACAATCGGTTACTAAATATTTTTAACTAGATGCTAACAAATACTTTGAACATGATACCACGTACTAACTAACTCTCAAACAACCAGATACCTACAACTAGTTACTAACAACCAACTAAGTATTCTTTATTGTATTTTATGAAATGTTTTTAAATTAATTTTTTATCTGTCTTTAAAAATATGTTTAATTACAATCAATAGAAAACCTTTTCAAAATGTCTAAATTTAACAAACATGTTGACTTTCATCAAAAAACCACAACTCAATCACTTTAAAACACCACGTGAAATTCAAAATAATTTAAATTACAATGAAATACTAATGAATTCTAATTTACAAAAACATCTTCTTTTAAATGATAACTACTGACTTATTATTGCAAAGTAAAAATCACATTCAATAAATACTTATTGTTGATCAGTTTTATTATATATACTCTGAGTTTATCCGACAGGATGTTTTGACCCCCTAAGGGTACTGGTCGTAAGGGTACTGGTCGTAAGGGTATTAGTCGTAAAGGTACTAGTCGTAAGGCTATTGGTAACACTCAACCACCACCTACTCATTAATTAACTACCATGTACTAACAACCAGGTCTCAAACAACTAAATACTAAACACTTACAACCCACAACAACCAGCTACTAAGCATTATCAACCTACAACTATATAACAACACTGTACCAGCTACCAAATACAAGATACCAAGTACCAACAATCAACTAACCACACATAAAAATAATAGCAATTAAATACAAAATATTCTTCATCGCATACACTATCTTCTTATCAAAATCTAAAAAGTCAACCAACTACTTACAACCAACAACTATGTACTAACAAATTGATCTTTAAAAGCAAATACTCATCACTTGAAAAATTAGATGGAAAATTAATTGAACTCAAGACATCAATAACTTGGTAAAAATTGATTAAATAATTGCAAAAATTTAAATTTACTCAAAATAATTATCATAAAAATTTAATTAATAGACAAGAAAGAATTCTATTCATTAATCATCCAGTAAATAAAAAAATACTGATCATTCAAGTTGAATCGACTAAGATAATAAATTAATAAGATAAGATTTAGTAGATAATTGATTTAGATTGAATAAATTAATTGAAATAAAATTAATTTTAATTATTTTTTTTAAAAATAATACATGTACTCAAATTGATTGACTGAATGCTCAAAATATTCAAAAATCAGTATAAATTCATTAAAATTATCAATGTCATCAATCTACAATAAAAATAATTATCATTAAATTCCAAAAGAGACTAGAAAACTAACAAACCAGAAAATTCATTCAAATGACAATAATTGGTATATTCAAGCGAATTCTCTAATAAAATCATCTAAAAAGAATCATTTCGCCTGAAATATCTCTATTTTTAAAGATTAGTATCTTATCGATAAGTACTTGTTAAATATCATATATTCACCTCAAACTAACAAGATTCCTTAAAATCCCTTAAATGACTATATTTCTACCCTTAATCAATATTATTACAAATAATTCAATAAAATCATCTAAAAAGCATCAAATTTCCCAAAAATAACTCTATCTTTAAAGATTAGTATTTTATTGATAAATATCCTTAAAAGGTTATATATTTACCTCAGACTAATAAGATTCCTTAAAATCCCCTTTAAATGACTATAATTCTAACTTTAATTCGTATTATCACAAATATTTCCCTATAAAACAGGTAAAATCATTAACTCTAAATAATTTATAAAATCTAATGATAAAACCGGTTATAATTAAATTTTTGTTAATCACTGTACTCGAAATTTAAAATAAATATTGCTTGAAATTTGACTGTACAATATAACTGAGTAGTTGCATAGAAAGATTAAATTTATCCATATTTCTTCAAATGATCATTTTTACCGATATCCAACCGATTTAATTACTAATTAAAATCACCCGATAGATTTCTCCCAATAAAGATCAATTTTCTTTAGTCGACGTTTTAAATCAATATTTCCAACTTTTGTCGTTGTCCGTCTAAATAAAGATAAAAAATAATTTAAAGTTGATATCAATCCCAATTATCTGTAAAGTTTTCATTGTCAAAACCAAGTAAATAGATTATCCCTACTTAATAAAACATTGTTCTAAAACATAAATCTAAATTAATTTACTGTGCATTAATCACAACCTAATAAAACAATATAATTATTATTGATTCATAACTAATGTATTGCAATTTCCCTTAAAACATTGATATTTTACCAACATCATCCTTAAAAGATCATATATTCCCATCTTAACCCATCCTTCATTAAATTTAACCGACTATATCTCCTTTACAATGATATATTCCTACCTTATCCGATCTCTCATTAAATTTAACCAACTATATCCCCTCAAAAGATCATATTTTCCCACCTTATTCGATCCCTCATTAAATCTAACCGACAATATCCCATCTTAACCGATCTCTCACCAAATATTTCTACCCTTTTAAACATCTAACCAAATATATCCTTCAATTCTACCCACTTGAATCCTCCTTTAATTCAATTCAGTCTTAAAATCCTTAGAGAGAATTCTTCAAAAAATATGACTTTTAATTAACTGTTAAAGACACCAGACATTCTTCTATTGAAATAATTTAGTAGCTATGTAGTAAGAGTTCACTAAAAGATCAAAAATCAATATTTTCTACAAATATTCACCATCAAATACTGGAGATGAAATATATTAATTGATGATAATTCTTCAGCTATTCAACCAATCATTTTCAAGCAGTAACAGCAAACTAAATTTCTGTATATCCTACAATAATTATCAAGTAAATTTAAAGTCCTTGATAAGGTTAACTGTTTCTTAGCTTATGTTTTTTAAAGTTCATCAAAGTGTAAATATTCTTAGAAAAATATTGAAAAATTATTTATTCAAATACATTACAAAGTTATCATCAAAAATCACTTAATTATTAACCTAATTGTCAATGAAATTAATTTTTATTTAAAAAACTATTCAATAAAATACAACTAATTATCAAGAAATTAATTAAATTTATCAATTAAATTTATCAGTCAACATGAAATTCTTAGAAAATTATTCAATATCCTCATAAAAATTTATCCACTTGATTATTGTAAAAACTCTAATTATTAACATTGAAAATAAATTTTATTTAAAATTAAAAAACCAATCAATAAAAATACATTCAATTATCAAGAAATTAATTAAATTTACCTTAGAATTAGCATTAAATTACAGAAATTCACAAAAATAATGGAAATTCACAAAAATGATAAAAATTCACAAAAATAATAGAAATTCATGAAAATGATAGATATCCACGAAAAATTACGGAAATTCATGAAAATATTAGAAATTCACAAAAAATGATGGAAATTCATGAAAATGATAGAAATTCATAAAAATGATAGAAATTTACTTGAATAAAACCATCAACTCTAAAAATTATCAATGCCTTAAACAACAAATTTGTCTAAATAATCATTCAAATAAAAGCATTAAATACCTTTACGACTAATACACTTACGACATGTTGAATGTGAGTAGTACCCTTGTGAGCAATACCCATAGGGGGACAGAATATTTTTTCGGATAAACTCAGAGTATATATTAATTAACTCATTCAAATTTATCATTGAATCAGTAAATTATCATAAATTTCGATAAAAATTCTAATGTGGTAAGCAATGAAAAGAGAAATATTCTTTAAACTTAGATAAAACTAACAATGAAGGTGGTAAGAATCATTAAAGTGAGAAAATTATTCATTACTCGATGATAAATTCAAATGAATGAAAATAATTGGTAGAATAATTTATTAATGGGCATAGATAAGAAAAAAGGTTGATAAGAATGGAAATATATTAATTGAATTTATTTAAAATTATTTCATAAAATTCATAAAAAAAAAACTTTTAAAAGAAATATTTGTGGAGATGTTTTAGGTGAAAATTAATCAAAATCGGCGGAATATAATTGATTAAATATCGAGGATGGGGGTTATAATTAATGGAAAATCAATGGGATACAAATGATTAAATAGTGGAAAATCCGGGAATATAAGTGATTAATTAATGGAATATTGAGAATCGAAGGAATATCAATGAGAAGGATATATAATTTAAACTAGTTTATTACATAACAAGCCGCGACTAGTTTATTACATAACAAGCTGTGAATGGTATTTTACCAACATTTTTAAAGTATGTAATTTAATTTTAATTTTATTTTTAAATTGTACATATTTTGAATATCATTCTATTGTTTAATTTCGATAATAAGTATAAAAAGTCTATAATGATTAATAAATTAATATCTTGTTAACATTTACCAGAGAATTTAAAAACTTTACTTAAAATTTAGTGAAGTATTTAATTTTGATTGTACTTTATAAGACATATATTTAAGTATTAACTTATTTTGATTGAAGTATCACATTCAATATTATGATGATTTTTTTTTCTAAATTGAAATATTTTAGTGTAAAATAGTTAATTTGATAATAAATAGAATACAATGTTAAAGGACTTTTTGAAAAAAAAGTTAGTTTCTACTGCCTAATCAATAAGTTTAAAAAGTTTAGAACTGTTAATAAATCAATTTCTTATTCGCATTTACATATAAAATTTTTATTTTTAAATTAAAGTATTAAATTGATGATTTAATTTTAATTGTATTTGAATGATACATTAATTTACTTTGATTGAAAGGAGTAATATAATTCATATTATGATATTTGTTTTCGAAATATTTAGTGTAGAATAGTAAATTTAATAATATATAGCTATTATTACAAGTACTTATACAAAAAAAACACTTTTTATTTCTAATGTTTTATTCCATCAATAAGTTTAAAAGTATGTAACTGGTAATAGATTAATTTCTTATTTACATTATTCGAGAATTTGAAAACTTATAAAATTTATATTTTTAAAATTTAATTTTGATTGTATTTTCTAAGACTTATATTTGAATATTTAACTTATTTTGAATGAAAAGGGTAATATATATATATATATATATATATATATATATATATATATATATATATATATATATATATATATATATATATATATATATATATATATATATATATATATATATATATATATATATATTATTATCTTTTATGATAATTGTTTTTGAAATACATAATGCAAATTAAAACATTTTAGTAATAATTTGCTATTATTTTAGAATTTATTTTAGTCAAAAATTAAAAAAAAGATCTAATCAATAATTCTCAATAAATTATCATTCACGGCTTGTTATGTAATAAACTAGTTTAAATTATATATCCTTCTCATTGATATTCCTTCGATTCTCAATATTCCATTAATTAATCACTTATATTCCCGGATTTTCCACTATTTAATCATTTGTATCCCATTGATTTTCCATTAATTATAACCCCCATCCTCGATATTTAATCAATTATATTCCGCCGATTTTGATTAATTTTCACCTAAAACATCTCCACAAATATTTCTTTTAAAAGTTTTTTTTTTATGAATTTTATGAAATAATTTTAAATAAATTCAATTAATATATTTCCATTCTTATCAACCTTTTTTCTTATCTATGCCCATTAATAAATTATTCTACCAATTATTTTCATTCATTTGAATTTATCATCGAGTAATGAATAATTTTCTCACTTTAATGATTCTTACCACCTTCATTGTTAGTTTTATCTAAGTTTAAAGAATATTTCTCTTTTCATTGCTTACCACATTAGAATTTTTATCGAAATTTATGATAATTTACTGATTCAATGATAAATTTGAATGAGTTAATTAATATATACTCTGAGTTTATCCGAAAAAATATTCTGTCCCCCTATGGGTATTGCTCACAAGGGTACTACTCACATTCAACATGTCGTAAGTGTATTAGTCGTAAAGGTATTTAATGCTTTTATTTGAATGATTATTTAGACAAATTTGTTGTTTAAGGCATTGATAATTTTTAGAGTTGATGGTTTTTATTCAAGTAAATTTCTATCATTTTTATGAATTTCTATCATTTTCATGAATTTCCATCATTTTTCGTGGATATCTATCATTTTCATGAATTTCTATTATTTTTGTGAATTTTTATCATTTTTGTGAATTTCCATTATTTTTGTGAATTTCTGTAATTTAATGCTAATTCTAAGGTAAATTTAATTAATTTCTTGATAATTGAATGTATTTTTATTGATTGGTTTTTTAATTTTAAATAAAATTTATTTTCAATGTTAATAATTAGAGTTTTTACAATAATCAAGTGGATAAATTTTTATGAGGATATTGAATAATTTTCTAAGAATTTCATGTTGACTGATAAATTTAATTGATAAATTTAATTAATTTCTTGATAATTAGTTGTATTTTATTGAATAGTTTTTTAAATAAAAATTAATTTCATTGACAATTAGGTTAATAATTAAGTGATTTTTGATGATAACTTTGTAATGTATTTGAATAAATAATTTTTCAATATTTTTCTAAGAATATTTACACTTTGATGAACTTTAAAAAACATAAGCTAAGAAACAGTTAACCTTATCAAGGACTTTAAATTTACTTGATAATTATTGTAGGATATACAGAAATTTAGTTTGCTGTTACTGCTTGAAAATGATTGGTTGAATAGCTGAAGAATTATCATCAATTAATATATTTCATCTCCAGTATTTGATGGTGAATATTTGTAGAAAATATTGATTTTTGATCTTTTAGTGAACTCTTACTACATAGCTACTAAATTATTTCAATAGAAGAATGTCTGGTGTCTTTAACAGTTAATTAAAAGTCATATTTTTTGAAGAATTCTCTCTAAGGATTTTAAGACTGAATTGAATTAAAGGAGGATTCAAGTGGGTAGAATTGAAGGATATATTTGGTTAGATGTTTAAAAGGGTAGAAATATTTGGTGAGAGATCGGTTAAGATGGGATATTGTCGGTTAGATTTAATGAGGGATCGAATAAGGTGGGAAAATATGATCTTTTGAGGGGATATAGTTGGTTAAATTTAATGAGAGATCGGATAAGGTAGGAATATATCATTGTAAAGGAGATATAGTCGGTTAAATTTAATGAAGGATGGGTTAAGATGGGAATATATGATCTTTTAAGGATGATGTTGGTAAAATATCAATGTTTTAAGGGAAATTGCAATACATTAGTTATGAATCAATAATAATTATATTGTTTTATTAGGTTGTGATTAATGCACAGTAAATTAATTTAGATTTATGTTTTAGAACAATGTTTTATTAAGTAGGGATAATCTATTTACTTGGTTTTGACAATGAAAACTTTACAGATAATTGGGATTGATATCAACTTTAAATTATTTTTTATCTTTATTTAGACGGACAACGACAAAAGTTGGAAATATTGATTTAAAACGTCGACTAAAGAAAATTGATCTTTATTGGGAGAAATCTATCGGGTGATTTTAATTAGTAATTAAATCGGTTGGATATCGGTAAAAATGATCATTTGAAGAAATATGGATAAATTTAATCTTTCTATGCAACTACTCAGTTATATTGTACAGTCAAATTTCAAGCAATATTTATTTTAAATTTCGAGTACAGTGATTAACAAAAATTTAATTATAACCGGTTTTATCATTAGATTTTATAAATTATTTAGAGTTAATGATTTTACCTGTTTTATAGGGAAATATTTGTGATAATACGAATTAAAGTTAGAATTATAGTCATTTAAAGGGGATTTTAAGGAATCTTATTAGTCTGAGGTAAATATATAACCTTTTAAGGATATTTATCAATAAAATACTAATCTTTAAAGATAGAGTTATTTTTGGGAAATTTGATGCTTTTTAGATGATTTTATTGAATTATTTGTAATAATATTGATTAAGGGTAGAAATATAGTCATTTAAGGGATTTTAAGGAATCTTGTTAGTTTGAGGTGAATATATGATATTTAACAAGTACTTATCGATAAGATACTAATCTTTAAAAATAGAGATATTTCAGGCGAAATGATTCTTTTTAGATGATTTTATTAGAGAATTCGCTTGAATATACCAATTATTGTCATTTGAATGAATTTTCTGGTTTGTTAGTTTTCTAGTCTCTTTGGAATTTAATGATAATTATTTTTATTGTAGATTGATGACATTGATAATTTTAATGAATTTATACTGATTTTTGAATATTTTGAGCATTCAGTCAATCAATTTGAGTACATGTATTATTTTTAAAAAAAATAATTAAAATTAATTTTATTTCAATTAATTTATTCAATCTAAATCAATTATCTACTAAATCTTATCTTATTAATTTATTATCTTAGTCGATTCAACTTGAATGATCAGTATTTTTTTATTTACTGGATGATTAATGAATAGAATTCTTTCTTGTCTATTAATTAAATTTTTATGATAATTATTTTGAGTAAATTTAAATTTTTGCAATTATTTAATCAATTTTTACCAAGTTATTGATGTCTTGAGTTCAATTAATTTTCCATCTAATTTTTCAAGTGATGAGTATTTGCTTTTAAAGATCAATTTGTTAGTACATAGTTGTTGGTTGTAAGTAGTTGGTTGACTTTTTAGATTTTGATAAGAAGATAGTGTATGCGATGAAGAATATTTTGTATTTAATTGCTATTATTTTTATGTGTGGTTAGTTGATTGTTGGTACTTGGTATCTTGTATTTGGTAGCTGGTACAGTGTTGTTATATAGTTGTAGGTTGATAATGCTTAGTAGCTGGTTGTTGTGGGTTGTAAGTGTTTAGTATTTAGTTGTTTGAGACCTGGTTGTTAGTACATGGTAGTTAATTAATGAGTAGGTGGTGGTTGAGTGTTACCAATAGCCTTACGACTAGTACCTTTACGACTAATACCCTTACGACCAGTACCCTTACGACCAGTACCCTTAGGGGGTCAAAACATCCTGTCGGATAAACTCAGAGTATATATAATAAAACTGATCAACAATAAGTATTTATTGAATGTGATTTTTACTTTGCAATAATAAGTCAGTAGTTATCATTTAAAAGAAGATGTTTTTGTAAATTAGAATTCATTAGTATTTCATTGTAATTTAAATTATTTTGAATTTCACGTGGTGTTTTAAAGTGATTGAGTTGTGGTTTTTTGATGAAAGTCAACATGTTTGTTAAATTTAGACATTTTGAAAAGGTTTTCTATTGATTGTAATTAAACATATTTTTAAAGACAGATAAAAAATTAATTTAAAAACATTTCATAAAATACAATAAAGAATACTTAGTTGGTTGTTAGTAACTAGTTGTAGGTATCTGGTTGTTTGAGAGTTAGTTAGTACGTGGTATCATGTTCAAAGTATTTGTTAGCATCTAGTTAAAAATATTTAGTAACCGATTGTTGGGAACTGTTGAATTATTATTATTATTATTATTATTATTATTATTCCATTAAAATTTCCATTAAAAAATTAACTTAAAAAATTATTTCATTAAAATTAACTTAAAAAATTTACATTTAAAATTAACTTAAAAAAAATTTCCATTTAAATTTTCATTAAAAATTACATTTCTCAAAAAAGTTGGTGGTTATTCAATCTTTTGATAATAAATTTAAAAAACTTACTTTAATTTACTTATTTAGCTTTAATTTAAAATTTGAACCATTGGTTACTTAATTTTAAATTTTGAACCTTAATTTTCCTTAATTTATCCTTAATTTACCTAATTATTCTTTATTTCTTAATTTTACACCATAATTTACTAAACAACTAATTATAACCCTTATTTTCATATTTAACTAATAATTTCATGTGGTCATTGATTAATTGACGAAGATTTGCATCTAAAATTAACATTGGAAATCCCAGAAAATCTTCATCTTAAATTAACTTTAACTTTAATATTTTAGACCATTGATTAGTTAATTTAAAAATTAAACATTATTTTACCTATTTAACTAATAATTTCACGTGGTCATCTGGTTGTAAGTACTAGGTATCTAGTTGTTATTACTTGGTTGATGATGCTTAGTACCTGGTTGTTGACGGCTGTGAGTAGTAGGTATCTGGTAACTAGTTGTTAGTATCTAGTTGTAGGTATCTCGTTGTTGGTGGTACTTGGTAGGTGGTAGCTAGTCGGTTGTAGGTACTTAGTAGTTGGTTAATAATGCTTAGTACTTGGTTGTATGTACTTGGTAGATGGTTGTAGGTACTTAGTAATTGGTAATTAATGATTAGTACCTGGTTGTTGTTGGTTGTTAGTACTTGGTATCTAGGACCTAGTTGGTTGATAGTACTTAGTAACTAGTTAATGGGTAGGTGATTGTAGGTACTTAGTAGTTGGTAATTAATGCTTAGTACCTGGTTGATGTTGGTTGTATGTACTTGGTAGGTGGTTGTTGGTACTTAGTAACAGGTAACTGGTTGTTAGTACTTGGTACCTAGTACCTAGTTAGCTGGTTGTAACTAGTTAATGGGTAGATGGTAGCTAGTTGGTAGGTGGTTGTAGCTAGTTAATAGGTAGGTGGTTGTAGGTACTTAGTAGTTGGTAGTTAGTTGTTGTTGGTACTTAGTAGTTGGTTAATAATGCTTAGTACCTAGTTGTTGACGGCTGTGAGTAGTTGGTATCTGGTAACTAGTTGTTAGTATGTGGTTGTAGGTACTTGGTAGGTGGTAGTTAGTTGTTAGCTGGTTGTTGTCGGTTGTTAGTACTTGGTACCTAGTTGGTTGCTTGTTTTGGTTGTTAGTACTTGTTAGATGGTTGTAGGTACTTAGTATCAGGTAACTAGTTGTTAGTAACTAGTTGTAGGTACTTGGTATCTGGTAATTGGTTGTAAGTATCTGGTTGTTTGAGAGTTATTTAGTACGTGGTATCATGTTGAAAGTATTTGGTAGCAGGTAACTGATTGTAAGTACTTGGTAGCAGGTTGTTAGTAACTAGTTGTAGGTATCTGATTGTTAATACATGTTCATAAGTTACTGGTTGTTGGTACTAAGTTGTTGGTTTGTTGTTGAATTATTATTAAAATTTGTCTTTGAAAAATATTTCATAGAAATTTTCATTAAAAATTATCTTAAAAATTTCCATCTAAAATTATCATTGAAAAATATTTCATAAAAATTTCCATTAAAAATTAACTTAAAAAATTATTCCATAAAAATTTCTATTAAAAATTACTTAAAAAATTATTTCATAAAAATTTTCATTAAAAAATTTCAATTCTCAAACACCTTCTATTATTTCAACTTTTTGTTATAAATTTTAAAATCTTACTTTAATTTACTTATTACATTACTTATTTAAAAATTATTACTTTAATTTACTTATTTAACTTTAATTTAAAATTTTGACCATTGATTACTTAATTTTAAAATTTGGACCTTAATTAACTTTAATTTAATTTTTTAGAACCATAATTAACTGTAATTGAAAAATTTGGACCATTATTTACTGTAATTTAATTTTTAAGAACCATAATTTACTGTAATTTAATTTTTTTAGAACCATAATTTACTGTAATTCAATTTTTAGAACCATTATTTACTGTAATTCAAAAATTTGACCATAATTTACTTTAATTGAAAAATTTGAACCTTAATTTACTTTAATTTAATTTTTTTAGAACCATAATTAACTGTAATTGAAAAATTTGGACCATTATTTACTGTAATTTAATTTTTAAGAACCATAATTTACTGTAATTTAATTTTTTAGAACCATTATTTACTGTAATTCAAAAATTTGGACCATTATTTACTGTAATTCAAAAATTTGAACCATTGGTTACTTAATTTTTAATTTTGAACCTTAATTTAGTTATTTGAGCCCATTCATTACTTTAATTCAAAAATTTGGACCATAATTTACTTTAATTCAAAAATTTGGACCATAATTTACTTTAATTCAAAAATTTGGACCATTATTTACTTTAATTTAAAAATTTGGACCATTATTTACTTTAATTTAAAAATTTGGACCATAATTTACTTTAATTTAATTTTTTAGACCCATAATTTACTGTAATTTAATTTTTAGGACCATAATTTACTTTAATTGAAAAATCTGAGTCCATTAATTACTTTATTTCGAAAATATGAACCTTAATTTACTTTAATTTAAAAATTTGAGCCATTATTTACTTTAATTTAAAAATTTGAGCCATAATTTACTGTAATTCAATTTTTAGACCCATAATTTACTTTAATTTAATTTTTTTTAGACCATTATTTACTTTAATTTAATTTTTAGGACCATAATTTAATGTAATTGAAAATTTTTGACCATAATTTACTTTAATTGAAAAATTTGGACCATTATTTACTGTAATTTAATTTTTAAGAACCATAATTTACTGTAATTTAATTTTTAGGACCATAATTTACTGTAATTTAATTTTTTAGGACCATTATTTACTTTAATTGAAAAAATTTACCACGTTTTTTAGTGTAGACCACCTTTTTCTCAGGACCAAGGAGACCCACCTCACTATAGTCTGAAAAATCCTTGGCTTTTTTAGTGTAGACCACCTATTTGTATTGAAAATATCCTGAGACCTTAAATTACCATGCTTTTTTATTGAAGACCACCTTTTGCTATTGAAATTCTCAGGACCAAGGAGTGCCACCTGAATTGACCTAGAAAATTCCATGCTTTTTAGTGGTAGTCGGATTTTTGTATTGAAAATATCCTGAGACCTTAAATTACCATGCTTTTTTATTGAAGACCGCCTTTTTCTATTGAAAATATCCTGAGACCTTAAATTACCACTCTTTTTTAGTGTAGACCGCCTTTTTCTATTGAAAATATCCTGAGACCTTAAATTACCATGCTTTTTTATTGAAGACCGCCTTTTTCTATTGAAAATCCCAGGACCATCGAGACCCACCTCAATATAGTGTGAATAATCCTTGGCTTTTTTAGTGGTAGTCGGATTTTGTATTGAAAATATCCTGAGACCTTAAATTACCATGCTTTTTTAGTGGTAGTCGGATTTTTGTATAGAAAAAAATTTTTTGTATTGAAAATCCCAGGACCAAGAAGACCCCCTCACTATAGTCTGAAAATTCCATGCTTTTTTAGTGGTAGTCGGATTTTGTATTGAAAAAATTTTATTTGTATTGAAAATCCCAGGACCATCGAGACCCCCTCACTATAGTGTGAAAAATCCATGCTTTTTTATTGAAGACCACCTTTTTCTATTGAAAAAATTTTATTTGTATTGAAAATCCCAGGACCATCGAGACCCCCTCACTATAGTCTGAAAAATCCATGCTTTTTTATTGAGACCACCTTTTTCTCAGGACCATCGAGACCCCCTCACTATAGTCTGAAAAATCCATGCTTTTTTATTGAAGACCACCTTTTTCTATTGAAAAAATTTTATTTGTATTGAAAATCCCAGGACCATCGAGACCCCCTCACTATAGTCTGAAAAATCCATGCTTTTTTATTGAAGACCACCTTTTTCTATTGAAAAAAATAATTTTGTATTGAAAATCCCAGGACCATCGAGACCCCCTCACTATAGTCTGAAAAATCCATGCTTTTTTATTGAAGACCACCTTTTTCTATTGAAAAAAATAATTTTGTATTGAAAATCCCAGGACCATCGAGACCCCCTCACTATAGTCTGAAAAATCCATGCTTTTTTATTGAAGACCGCCTTTTTCTATTGAAAAAAATAATTTTGTATTGAAAATCCCAGGACCATCGAGACCCCCTCACTATAGTCTGAAAAATCCATGCTTTTTTATTGAAGACCGCCTTTTTCTATTGAAAAAATTTTATTTGTATTGAAAATCCCAGGACCATCGAGACCCCCTCACTATAGTCTGATAAAAAAAAATTTGGACCAAAAATCCCTGAAAGCAAAAAATGTGAGTTGCAACAATTGCGTAATAAAAAGTTGCAACAAAAAAAAGTTGCAACAAAAAAAAAGTTGCAACAACCCCCCCCCGGGGGGGGGGGGGTAATTGTTGCAGTGGGCTACTATCTACCTACTCAATTGGTTAAAATAAAACAGAAAATTGTCAAATTTGCATGCATGAAAATGATTATTAATTATGTTACTATGGCATTTTGTACTTGTATATAAATTTATATGCGCTTAAATAATTATTGTTAGTCAGTAATGGGATAATCAATGTATTAATAAATCATGTCCACTGGTCAGAACCATCAATTTTATCTAATGTTATTAATCTCAGGATAGTGGTAATTTTAAAATTTTTATATATGCGTGAAATATTCCATTATAAATTCGTGTGTTGGATAAGTGGTGTTGATTTATGCGTCTTAGTGTTATTGACTTGACTCTATATCACAAGTGTCCTAAACAACTGTAGTGGAATTTCTATTCTAAAAATGTTAGTCGATTTTATTTATGATGCCGATTATTATATTCCGTTTGATTCCGAGAATGCGGCCTGATTCGTGATAATCATCGCCATCCGCCATGGATTTGATGATTCTTTCGTTGTCAGCAATGGCCATTCCATATAGATTTTATAAAATGTCTGAAGTTTAAATGAAAAGCTTACACATTTGGCTATGAATTTCTCGAAACGAAATAGTCGATTTTGATGAGGCTACCGACGTCCTCGTACATTTTTTTTAATTAATTAATTTTAAATTGAAAAATTTTAGCTAATTAAACGTCTTTGTTGAATCAATGTCCTGTTGCGTGTATCTCGCGAGCCGTATTTGTGCGTGCTTGTTTATAATATATATATTATTAACATCGATTTTGTTTCCTATTTTGTATAGTATAATGGCCAATTTAATTTCACATTGCTAATTCAGTGCCACATCTGGCTATGACACACGCACATTTATTATAGGTAAGCTAAGGTTTATATTATAAAAACCCAAATCAGTGCCCATTCGATGGTGATCGGTTGCCGGTCGGTGTAATTATTTACAAATTATGATGACAGTAAGGACGAAAGGGCGGGTGAAATCATACATCCGAAGAGTATATAGATACACTGGTAAGACAAGACACTTACAACTATAAGTTTTTACAAATATATTTCGGTTGGTGCGCATTTTGGCATTGATTTTGATTGACACGCTTCTATACATCGAGTGCTCGTGATTGGAGCTTAATCGACTGGTGCATTATTGACTCCTCTAAAATGACGATATTGTGTTAAAGACTGTCGTTTGTAGATAAAATTTAAAAATATACAAGATACGAGAATAACATGATAGGTATCAACGAAAATGATCCAGCGAAAGAAACCAGTAAGCTCACGGTTAGCCCAAGTAATATGAATATACAAGACAGTTATACATTCGATGCTCATATTAATGACCAGAACGAACTATGAAAAGCTATCCAACGTCAACGATAGAGAATGGGAAACAATTAGAACCAGACAGGCGAAATATACAGTAAATGAAAGAGCACAGAACACTAAACTAAGAATAGTGAAAAGAGATCTAGAAAGTATCACGAATTACGAAAACACATACATAGAAAGGGTTATGACTATATATAGCAAGGGTGGGCACGCATGAGTTCAATGAGAGACATTTTCCGAAAATTTATTTTTTAAAGAGCCACCATAGTGAACTACATATTTTTTTTTATTTCATTAATTTGATTAAAAAAGACTTAAACGCTATTAAAAACAATTATTTCAAAATTTAAGTAACAAACATAAAATATAATAAAAATCCATTAATAAAAAGTAATAAAATTTCTTGAATTAACGAAGACTTTTGGTCAAATCTTTGAAATTTGGTGTATACTTTGTTAAAGCTGTTCGCAGCAATTCTGTAAGAAGCTGATTGGTCAACTGTGAACGATATTTCGACTTCACGAACTTCATTGTGGAGTACAAAGATTCACAACAATATGTTGTACCAAAAATTGAAATTAGACGGCAAGCAGCTTGTTTTAAGTGTGGATATTTTGCCTCTGGTACGAGTTTCCAAAATTCAATTATAGAAGTAACTTTATGGTGCATTTGCAAAGCCTGGTCCTCTTTCATATCTAATAACTCCAATTCCCCAACCGCTTTTTTAACAAGTATTACTTCAGAAATTGGAAATCCATCTTCAATAATATCACAAATAAATGGGTTCACAAAAAATGCAAATGTAGATTTAAAACTTTTCAAATCTTCAAACCTACATTTGAAATCCGCTTGCAATTCTTCCAATTTTTCACTGTATTCGTTTACTTTTTCTTCTGTGATATCAATTTTATTAGCTTTTATTCGTGGAAAATGATTAAATATTTTCGACCTAAAATCGTTCACAAAAAGCCAAAGTTTAGCTTCAAAACTAAATAACGTTTGTGACAAATCAATAATTATCTTTTCTTTTCCTTGTAAAGCCAAATTTAATATTTGCAAATGTTCCATAATGTCTGTAAGGAACATTAAGTCAGAAAGCCAAGTTTCATTTTCTAATTCTGGATATGCTATTCCTTTTTCTTTGGTAAATATTATGATAGGATTTAGGAGTTCCACAAAACGGTCCAAAACATTGTAAGTTGACAGCCATCTAACAATACACCATAAGGAGACATCATTGGGCAATTCATCTGTTTCATCATTTAATCTTAATTCTTCTAAAAAGTTTTTAAATTGACGATGTGTTTTGGCATTTGTTCTAATTAAATTCACAATCTTCAAAACAATCTTCCACACATTTTCGTATTTAAAGTACTTCGCTATGAGATGCTCGCGATGAATTATGCATTGAAGAGATAAGAAATGAGGAATATTTGGATCTCTGTTTAAAAGACCAATGAGACCTTGATTTTTCCCCATCATTGCAGGCGCTCCGTCTGTCGCAACACTTACAAGTTTATCACGCGCCAATTCAAACTTGTCCATCACTACATCAAGCGCAGTTTTGACATCGATACCGCGAGTTGTTTCTTTAAGAGCTACTAGGTCTAAAATTTCTTCCTTTACTTTTACGTCAGAAGATACAAAGCGGACAAAAACGGCTAATTGTGGAACATCCTGTATGTCAGTAGACTCGTCGAGAGCTAAACTGGATGCTGTACAATTTTTTAAATCACACATCAAATTATTTTCAACATTTTCGCTAATTTGGCCAATTCGACGCGCAGTTGTACGACGTGACATAGGAATACGTGAGATCAATTTATGTAGTTTTGAGTTATCCGGATCCAAAACTTTAATCACTTCTTCCAAGTTTCTCTTAATAAATTCACCTTCTCCATATGTACGTTTAGCACGAGCTATATTCCAAGCTATCAAAAAACTAGCTTCGTTGGCACTGTCATCTTCTCGACTAAAAGAAGACACTAGTCCTTGTTGGTTTTGAAGCCCTGATTGCAATGACTTAAGTTTTTCTGTTCACAATTTTGAATTGAGTGGATATTGAATTGATAAGTGTGGATGACTTACTTCATAGTGTCGACGTAAATTGGTTACTTTGTAGTTGGAAATTGTAACTTTACAAATAAGACACAACGATTTACCATTATTGTCAATAAAAAAAAACTTTTCTGTCCATTCTTCTTGAAAAGTTCTATTTTCTTGTTTGTATTTTCGTTTTTTGATGTTTTCTGAGGTCATTGTAATAATAAATTTGAATAACTTATATTACTGAAATTTAAACAAAATAATAAAAAGACATAAATTTAATTTTAATTACCCTAAGTTCTTGTCTATAAGCCGCGGCTTATCTAAAAAAAAATCAATCCGACATTCATAAAAACAGTATCGGCTTATACATAAGTACGGCTTATACACAAAATATATGCATGAAAAATATATGCATTACAAAAAAAATGCATGTTTTAATAATTTATTGGATATTTTATTAAAATATTGGATAAATAATGGGTGACTTTTTTTTATATATTTATGCAATGTCGCATATAAACCAGTCTGCTACCATATGAGGGCCATTTCCTATTATGCGGTTTTGTAGACTATCTTGCTGTAAAAGATCAACGGGATGCCATTACGCACGTTGAGGTCCAATAAATATGCGCGGAATTACTTAAAAACTTTACGGCTTATCCATGAGTCCGGCTTATCTAAGATAAAAAAAAATTTTTTTAATATATGTGATTTAGAGAAACCGGTTTATGCACGAGTCCGGCTTATAGACAAGAACTTAGGGTAATTTAAAATTTTAAAATGCTTCATAAAAAATCTTCTTACCAAATTTTTCAAAAAACACGAATAGAAAACTATACTAAAATATACAAACGACCGCAATATTGTACAAACAAAAATACTAACTAATCAAAATTCACTAAATTTCACTAAATTTATTTTCATTGCTTCTCTCTCATTGTTATAACAAAGCGCCGCCTACTACAAAATAATTTTAAAAAGCAGTAAAATTTTCAAATTCAATTATCAAAAATTCAATTATCAATGAGCCGCAGTTTACTCAACGAAGAGCCGCATTTGCCCACCGTTGATATATAGTGTGAACAATGAATATATAAAGGTATACGATTATATAAAAATATATGTATATATATATATCAGCGTGGTATATTTAGTATATAACTTCGGGAAGAAATATGAAACAAAATTCAAATAAAAGATTAGGAATCAATGTAGGTGAATGAATAGAATAAAACAGATCACAATGGACATCAATCCCAATACCACCACAGGAGAAATATGGAAGCAGAAAAGCGTCATATTATCGTAAATAACATTAGCTATACAGAAGCAAGGAATCTCATGGAGGAACAATCTAATAGAAAATTTGAACAATGGATTTGTTCGTGAGAGAATAATCAAGGACCAGAGAGGAAAAAATGAACTATAGTGAAGAGAAATAGAACGACTCTAATGACAAAGCCGAATGCAAGAAATGAACTACTAAGAATAGCTGAGGAAAACAAAGAGAGAAAGATATGGTCAGATTGTAACGGAGAATATCAGACGTAAAAAGGAAACGGGAAAAGGAAAATGCATTAAGATGAAGATGAGGTACAAATAGTTATAACAAATCCAGCATAGTATTCATTGAAAATTGTTATAAGATGACGAGTAAAATATTCCGAGAGGGAGGTAGAATGAGCAGAAGAACACCGTATCTGTATTTTGCGTAAAGGAGAAGAAAAAACGAACTATTAGCATGGTCATAACATTGAAAAGAGACTGTAATGGCAGAACTGAGTGCCAAAAAGAGGACTAATTGTATATAAATAATTGAATATATCGGTATATACACCCCAACCAAAATGATATATAATAAAAGTAGAGGACCGATCACCGTAAACAAAGATAAAATAATGCGAAAACTCAAATTATTAAAATCTACACTTATTTAAGAGTAAGGAAAATTAATCAGAGAAAATGGGCGTTTGGCAAATATGGTAGGGAGGACACGAGAACAAAATACTGAGAACCGAGAGAACACAAGATAATAGATAAATCAAATAATGAATGTCGAGGACGACATTTTGCGAAGACGCGGAGGAAAAATGAGATCAAACTAGGACAACAACAAACGGCAGATCAAGATGAAAGTCAAAATGGACATGAGCAGTAATAGGAACAATCGGGAAAATTATACAAAAACATGATTGACGGTAAATGAAGAGCGCACATATAAAAAAATAAAATGTGAACAAATAAACACAATAAAAATGAAAAGGAAAACACAAAACGAAATGAACAAACATGAAACAACAAATAACAAATTCACAGAAGGATAGCAAGGGCAAAGACATTTGAAGGAAAATTCAAAACAGCAAGAAACCACAAATATAAAATGAAACATGATACAGTGAAACAGAACAAAAAAAAATTGAAAGCTTAACATCACGACACGGCCAATTAAAATAACAATAGATGCTAACAAAAATGAGATCAATTAGAAATATCGAACAAAAGTTTTAATTATGGAAAACGAACATACTGCCAACTTTAACTATGGAGCAAAAAGTTACAATAAGGAAAAACGAACGGACTGTCTACTTTTATTACGAACTAAAAAGTTACAATTGTGGGAATTTCAATGATAAATTTGAATAAATTCAGAAATGATAGAAGCAATAATATCAACCACTCCAGGAAAAGCTAGGGAGAAATGCGTACAGATGTAGATATCCAGATATAGGTGGATATATGTATATGAATATATGTTTATGGATAAGGGTATATGTATAAGTATATGCGTGTATATGTAGACATAGATAAACAATTAAATGAGATAATGAAAATAAATGACCAATAAAAGTTACGCGCCAAAAGTAAAATAACAAATAGACGCGGAAATAAGTTAAAAACATAAAATATAGGGAGTGGAACAAAGAGGCCCATAAACAGAAAAACAACAAACAAATTTTGAAAACGTAAAATATACGAAATGAGAAACATTATGACGGGGAAATCAGTGAGAGGTAACATAAAAAATCAAAGCTAAGGAAAATATACAAATACGGAAGCGTGATAAATTACAAAATTGAGCAGGGATGGTTAATAAATAAACCATTGACGAATAGAAGGGTAACGAATAAAATGGATAAACAAATATTAACGAGTGATGCAAGAGGGATCTGCCTGAGGAAATAGTGAGCATATTAAAGAGAAACAAGTCAACCGAAGCGGTAAGAGTAAAAGCGATAGCAATAAGATGTTAACTAGACAAGAGACGTGGATATATTTAGACTGCCTGAGGAAATAGTGAGCATATTAACGAGAAACAAGTCAACCGAAGCGGTAAGAGTAAAAGCGATAGCAATAAGACGTTAACTAGACAAGAGACGTGGATATATTTAGAATAATGAAGAAGGACCAAGAGTAATCGAGATAAGTAGATTAAGAGCACGACGTAAAAATGAGAATAAAGTATTACGAAAATTGAGAGCAAATGAATAAGGAAAAATTTTTCTGTTAGGATTTAGGAAATCCACAACCTATGAGCTACGCTCAGCGTAGAACGGATAAGGCCAGGAAAGTACCAACTGTCCTGACGAAAGATGTGGAACAGGGCCCATCGCATATACTGGAACATCTCTGCGTGTGACTGATCACCACACGATCGGAGATCGACCAGTGCGAGTGTTTTGCATCCAGAGTCAGGAGAGTGGGGAAAATCTGGAAGAGTAGTAAAAGGAAGCATGCAGGAGAAATAAAAAGAAAACCGAGTAAATGGGAAAAGACAAAGCGAAGTAAAGGGAAACAATTAGAGCTTAAAGACTAAATTAATAGGATAACCGGTAGGCAGAATAATATGGGGACAAAGAGAGTCAAAGGAAAACGAATAATAGATGCGAATACTAGATGCGAATAATAGATGCGAATACAAGATGCGAATAATAGATGCGAATAATAGATGCGAATAATAGATGCGAATAATAGATGCGAATACAAGATGCGAATAATAGATGCGAATAATAGATGCGAATAATGGATGCGAATAATAGATGCGAATAATAGATGCGAATAATGGATGCGAATAATAGATGCGAATACAAGATGCGAATAATAGATGCGAATAATAGATGCGAATAATAGATGCGAATAATAGATGCGAATAATAGATGCGAATAATAGATGCGAATAATAGATGCGAATAATAGATGCGAATAATAGATGCGAATAATAGATGCGAATAATAGATGCGAATACAAGATGCGAATAATAGATGCGAATAATAGATGCGAATAATGGATGCGAATAATAGATGCGAATACAAGATGCGAATAATAGATGCGAATAATAGATGCGAATAATAGATGCGAATAATAGATGCGAATAATAGATGCGAATAATAGATGCGAATAATAGATGCGAATAATAGATGCGAATAATAGATGCGAATAATAGATGCGAATAATAGATGCGAATAATAGATGCGAATAATGGATGCGAATAATAGATGCGAATAATAGATGCGAATAATAGATGCGAATAATAGATACGAATATAAATGAGGATAATGGCTACGAATAGGAACGGAAATAACAGACGTGAATACAGACGAGAATGTAAAAGGAAAGATAAACGAGAATATAGATGAGTACCTGGAAAGAAACATAGACGGGAATATAAACGAGAATACGGCCGAAGTCATTGACGGATATATAACTGAAAATAAATAAGATTGTGAAGGAAAAAGACGAAAAACGAATTGAAAATAGACAACCATGTAGGAGAATAGATGAGGATATAGAATGAATAATGGAGAATCGAGTTAAGAATAATAAATAAGTCTGAAAATTGGCAAAGATAATGAAAAAAATATATATATATAAAGGACGACCAATAAGGTAAACGGAGGAAATTATTAAAATCGGAAACAAACGTGAACAGAATAAAGACTACATCAATGAAGAAAACTAAGATAGAAACAAGAATACAAGTAATACAAGTTAATAGATAGAGATAAGCCCAGGAAAAAAGACAGTTAAAGTAGAGAGAACTATAGAAACAAAGAAAAGGAGTGTGAATTAAAATAAGGATCGAAAAAATTACGTAGGAATTTGAGAACCAATGTGTAAACAAAAATAACGACGAAATGAATATTAAGATATGCCGGCACCCAAAGAAACCAAAGTAAAAATATTGCAATTGCACTATATAATATATAAATTATAATTTATAAATATAATAAACGATAAGGAGAAGTGATATTTTTCTATTCAGGTAAATCAATCAATCAAGCCAACAGCCAAGTATCAGCAATCAAATAGAAGTTATTGTCAAATAATTAAGCCAAGTTCGGAAATATTGAACCAATAACAAAGCATACCAGATCAAAACAGTCAATAATAGAACCAAGTTTATTGAAAGAAGAAGAATTAAAAGTTGTAAAGAAAGGAAGACGAACTATTTAACCCACGCAAGCACAAGAAATCGAAAAGCAAAATCAAAAAGACATCTCAAAGACCAAAAGTCGATCCATAAAAGGAAGAAGTGAAAAGGATTTCGAAAACAATAGGCCAAGAAGCGTAATACGCGTATCAGAACCTCAGGAAGGAAAAACTCTATCTGAAAACAGAAATAATAAAAGTGACATAAACCTAATAAAAGAAAAGGCAAACGGAAAAGGAATACAATTTGAGATGGTAGATACAGCAGCCCAAATGGAAGCGATCAACAAGAGACTCAGTGAAATGGAGATACTCAATTTCCAGGGAAAATATAATGGCGAAAAATACGATGGAAAACCGAACAAACTATCAAACTTCATCCAACATTTCGAATCTTATTGCGATGCTCTAAAATGGACACCCGAAATGATAGTGAGAAGACTCCCACTATATCTAGCAGACGACGCGTTTAATTGGTACGTCGGAATGAAAGAGTGTACAACCCCACTAAAAACCTGGAAAGAAATTAAGGAAGCTCTGATAAAAACATTTGGAGAACCAAAAGATCCACAATACAAATTTCTAGAATTTTTCAATCGAGGACAAGCAGTGAATGAATCAAATATACTTTACGCAAGCGCACTAAGACGTCTAGCCAAACCGCTATTCAGTGAAAAGAATATGGAAACACAACTGGTAACCCAATTTGTAAAGGATTGCGACGAGATGACATTAAAGGTGTAGTCGGATGCAAAATCTGCAAGACGCTGGACGAAGCAGTAGAGGCAGCGAATGTAAGCGAAATGTACACCAAAGTAACACAACCACCAAGTAGGAGGCATATCGCAGATAATCAACCCCAACACCACAGACAGTGGAGTCATAACAACAATAATCGAAGAAACGAAAATGACAACAAAAGCAAGAGGTCGAATAATGGAAACATTGGAAAGTTTTGTAATAACTGCAAGAGGCAAGGACACTGGCTCGATGAATGTCATGGGCAAAGAAGATGTTGGAATTGCGATCAGAAAGGACATACCGCAGTAAGATGTGGGGTATCCAAAAAATGTTTCTTGTGTGGACAAGGAGACCATCTAGCAGTCGCGTGTACGAAAGAAAGAAACCAGCAACGGAGTGACAATAGGGATACGTCAGCAAAGCAACTAGCTGAAATACAAAATCAAATAACAATTCTCATGGGACTGTGCAGTAACATGATCGATTACCAGTTTCAAGCGGAAGCGAAACAACAATCAAGAATAAATGTATTACAATGTGTGGGAGGCACATTACAAATTCAAAATATCCAAACAAAACAACAACGAGAATGGAATACCTTATAGATCGCGGAAGCACGAGAAGCGGAAGAAAGATGGAGTAAACGAAAAGAACCTCAGGCAAGAAGAGAAGAAAAATATTGGAGAACGAGAAAGGAAGAACTTTTAAAAATGGATATAATGAGACTAACCACCAACGATAACCAGAGGGAAAAGATAGAAAGAATGTGGGAAAGAGAACAAAAAAGAGTAATACAAATCAATATGATGAGAATGATAACGAGCAACGAAATAGATTTACAAAAAATTCCGGACACAAGGATCGAAAGCGAAATAATTGAAAAAATAGAACAGGTAATATTAGACCATCAAAACATCAAAACATTTGAGGACAATCAGAGAGATCATACCGGCATCGATAGTCAGGTTGGAATTGCAGTAATCCCGGAAAAGCGCGAATCAAAGAATGGTGAAAATCACGAAAAACGAAATAATGAAAAAACGCAAGAAAAGTACCATGACATAGACACGTTAAAAATTGAAAGCGAGTGCGAACCAGATATCGAATGGGACTCCAGTACAAACAATTACTGGAACAAATACCAACCACAAGGACACAATGAGCGCTATCGGTTCTTCGATAAGACGTATGGGAATTGTCAGAAAAATGAGCACAGAAAAAATAAATATCGCCGCATAAAAAGGTGTTACGAATGTAAAAGAACTGGACATTTAGTCAATAACTGTCCGAATGGGACAAATCCAGTGAGAGATCAGTCACGAGAATACGTCACAGAACAGAACAATAAAAAATATGTCGAAAACAGAATTTATCAGCCAGAAAGTAGAAAACATCAATCTCCAATGCTAATAAAACAACAGTCGACAAATGTACAGAGACGGACAAATGACGTGAAGGAACAGGTGAAACCCAACGCATACGAGGAATTGATGAAACAATGTGTGGAACAGTGCAGGTTAATAATGGAACTGGTTGTAAATGAAACGAGACAGGATGAATTGATAATGATATGGAGAAAGGTTGCAGAAAACAAAACAAGAGAAAATGAAGTACTTAAGACAACGATACTCCGACTAAAAGAAGAAGCAAGGTCAGCCGAATTAAGAATCAATGAAATAACGAGTAATCGAGAAAAATGCAAAGATATGGCAGAAGAGACACAAATGATGACAGCCAAGGAAAAGAAGAAGGGTAGTCCAAAGGATGTAGTGGAAATTAAAGAGGAAGTGTAGATGAAAATAGTAAAAAGGAAGTGAACATATGTAAAAATTGATGTATAAATAGCAAACTAAATGTACTAGATGTATAGATATAAATTGATGTATAATGTAGCAAAGGATCGATGTATAAATAGAAATGGATCAAGTAATCAGTTGGGAAAAATACTAAATTTGAACCCTTACAATGGTAAAGGAGAACAGAGGCTCAAATGAGAAAAAAGAATATAAATCGAGAAGAAAGATAAAAGTGCAAACCCAGAAAGAATGAGTTAAACGAATATCGAAAAGTAATATCTAATTTGGAACCCCAAACTAAGGAGAACGGTAAAAGATCCTGATAAATGAGACGAAAGTCACAGCCCCAGTGACATTGGAAAGTTAGCCAAATCAAGCTAACTAAGACCCAAATCGAAGATAATTTGAATTACCCATTAGAGAAAGAAAATCTCTTAATAAGAGCAGTACCGTAAACAAAAACCACCGAGAAAAACCAAAAGAAAAATCTATGTGTCAATTCACCCAGTTAAACAAAAGTCCAGAAGACCCTTGAGCAAGGTCTGTCAACTACCATCAAATGATCCAGAAAACCGGAATCCCAGCCTAAAAATTCAAAGAGAATCAGGGAAAACCAGTCAAACCCTGATAGAGAGAATCACATGATCTTCAGTAAATAATTCGACCTAACTATGAAAATCAACAGCAGGAACCAAACATGCCTACACAACCCAGCCGAAAGATCGAAAACCGAGCCCAGAAACGAGAGAAACGACCAACTGATGAATTTATCCAGAAATAAAACTTTTGCATATGACTTGTACTTGAGGTTGGACACTGTATCAGTATGTATGTGTATTATGACCAGTCACTGTATGTGGCAACTGCTTGAATTTGAGCTTAGACCTTTTTCTGCTAATTGAATTCTAACATGTCTTAAACTATTATAGTTCGTTTATAGGTTAATGGGAATGTAATAGACTATGACCTGGGAAATACATATGTCTAACAGAATTGCGGGACGCAATTTTAACGGGTCCCGGAGTGATTTGTTGGGCTGAAACCGAGAACTGAGAGTTTGTTTTAATCGATCGAAAATACCTAACACAAAAACCGCCAATTTGAAAAAATTTATGATTAAGGTTTAATATAGAATAAATAAAATAAACATTGAGAATCAATAAACCCCGTATAATAGAATAAAGAGATAAATAAATGTAACAAAAAACTGAACACTTAAAAAATTTTCGATAGGAAAATAATAAAATGTAAAATAGAATTATTTGAAAATTATTTAAACGATATAAAAATTAAATCGTCAAAACAATAAAATTAGTTAACATTATGTAAATTGTAAAGTTTATAGAATTAAATGGTTAGAATTATGTAACTTATTAATAAAAGTGTTTAAATTAATAAAAATTAAAATAACTCGAATTATTTAAATTATAAAATTTATAAATTATTAAAATTAATAAAAGAAATTAAATAATTAATTAATTAAATTAATGAAATCAAAATTAAATAAATAATTACACACATTCATGCATGTATGCAAAATTAATTCAAAATTTCTCGCACTCTGATTGGATAGAGTGACAGCGCATGCATGAATGCGCATTCAAAATCAGTATAAATACTGATCACAAATTCATTTGAAAAACTTTTTTTTTCAACATCACAACTTAAATTGCAGACAGTAAAGCTCTCAGTTTTCGATTTTATGCCATCGTGGATTTGGTAATTTATTTTTATTTTTATTGTAATTTTTACGAAATGATTTAATTTAATAAATTTTACATGAAATAAATTTTTTAGTTAGATTTTCTTTTGTTGTCCTTTTTTAATTGTTTAATTTCATTTAGTTTTAAGTTTTAAATAATAATTTTTATTCGGTTCAACTTTTACGTTAGTTAATTTTGAATAGTAGTTATGGTGGAACTGGAATTCAGTAGGCCACAGCATTAAGGGACACTAGTTGTTCCTATTGCGAGTAGGTCAGCTTTGCAGATTCACACGGATTGATCGGACCATAACGAGGAGGCTTCTCCCTGGTCCGTCTCCGTAAGTATTTTCTAATCGGAAATAGGTTAGGACTAAGAATACAGGCAGATCCCTGCTCAAATTTTTTGAAGTACAATTTAAATATTATGGGAAGCGTGGATTAACTTGGAAATAAGGGCCGATCCCTGCTCAAATATTTTTGCGAGATAGGTTAAATATTCATAAATATCAAGGAAAATACCTAGTAACATTTATCAATAGAAAAATAAGGGCGCATCCCTGCACAAAATTTTGAAAGGAAACAATAGAAAACATCTAGAAATGAGGACCATAGCCGAATGAGATAGAAAAGTAGAAATAGAAAATGATCGATGACGTAAGACCTTCTATCGGCCGTCTAGAACCCGAAGAGAAAATACAATGGGGAGTAGTTTTAGCAATAGAGCTCACCTGCTCATTGTTTTTTCGCCTTTGTGTACAGTACCAACATGGTCGTCGTCATGGGTACACAAATGGTTTAAATTGCAATAGTCATGGAGGTGCTTAGGGAAGAGTCGAACGATTATGATTACCCCTAAAGTATTTTAAAATGGGAAAGTGACACACCCCTAAGTAACCAACAGTTCTTCCAGAATTGAATATTTGCCCATCTAAATGACTCTGAGCTCCTTGCTCTTCATTAGATGCCTTACTCCTGTCGAGTGGCGTGTCCTCAATTCCTCGAGATGCCCGTAACTCGTCATTGAACATTTCAGTTACCGCAAAATAACTCTGAACCGTCCTCATTGATGCTTTTTCATTTAATAATTCGTTGTGTCTTTGCTTACATCCGGTAACCTTGCAGAAAGATTCTTTACGACATTCCTTAGCCATGTGATTTCTTTTGAAGCAATTCCTGCACAGTTTCTTTTCTTCGATGACTCTCTTCCTTTCTGAAATTGTGAGTTGCTTAAACTTGTCACATTGGTCTAGGTAATGTTGACCACCACATTGTACACACTCTGATCTATAGCCGTTAGAGTTTTTCACCTGTATAACCGTTCCACTTTTAACTCTGCCATCTGGTTGCCCCGTAAAATGCGTCCAACCTCCTGGATTGAAGCTTTCTCTTTCTCTAGACACACCTTCTACTCTTGGCCCATCATAAGCCCTGGTGTATGGTTGTGTCCCATACACGACCTCGTTAGTGGACCTTAGGATCTCCGCTTCTTGTTGTATCCATCTTCTCAAATCCTCTATCGTCTCCCGCAATTCCTTTTCTATTTTCTCTTTCTTCCATTTATACACAAGATTCGTTGTTAACTTGCCCCAACACTTTTGAAAAAGATATCCAGTCTTTAACTCGGATTCTTTCCCAGTGAATTTAAATCGCACGGTGACTGTTTCTAATAATCCAACAAATAAGTCTAGATCCTTCAAATCTCCTTCTTGAATTGGCCTGAACTTGTCCATTTCCTCTAACATTGATAAATATATCCTTTTATCCCCACCATATCGCCTATCCAACTTCTCTTTTGCCATTTGATAAGCCTCTGCCGAATATCCTAGATTTTCAATTAACTTTAGTGGCTCTCCGTGAAGGTCCTTGTGCAGGTGAAACATCTTTTCAACCTCATCACCTTCCGCTTCGTCAACACACGCCGTAAAAGCTGCTTTCCATGGTTCGTACTCTTTCATCTTGCCTTCAAAGACCGGTGTTGTAATTTTCTGTAGACTTTCCAGTTTTCTTTCATGCACGGAATTATTCTTCTTGATTGTATCATCATTCACCTTTTTCTTCTTTTCCATAAAAGATTGATTTGCTTTTCTCTCCATCAATGCCCCAATTATTTGATGTTTTTCCTCGATCTCTTGCAGGTCTTTATTTAAAATTGCAGTGATGTCCAATCTTTGCAATTTGTTACTGATCGTTCTTAGATCTCTTAATTCTTCATCTAGACTCTCTTTTTGATCTTCATATTCCTCCAACCATTCGCTAACATCCTTACCCTTTATATCATTCAGAATCTTGTTTCTCAATCTCGTTAATTTTCCTTTTTTCATTCTCTTTTTCCACAATTCTTCTTCTAAAATCTCTTTGTCATTGCCACCGCACAGCCTGAGTGAAAAATGAAGTGTCGAACCTACTTGTATCCTATAGACGTTCAATATTCTTTTATTTTCTAACTGCTTTCCTGCGTATACTAACATTTGATAATTTACCGGAATTCCTTCTTTGTCCTGGATTTTTCCTTTTATCTTTTCAATTGTGTCATTCCATTCAACGTCAAGAGTAATTGTCTTACCAGTAAGAGTCTTGACAAATATTTGATACATACTTCCCCATCGCAACTCAAAACCCATTACCCCGCTCGCCCTCACCCTTGACTTAGCTCTGTTCAAATAAATGAAAATAAAATTTACATCACCCTTGATGATTAATTTTACAAAAATAAAATTCAAATAAATGAAAATAAAATTTACATCACCCTTGATCAGCCGGGGCTGTCTCCACTGAAACATTGGTGCGTAGCCCCCTGAAGGGAACCACGCTCTCCTACCATGTTCATGTTTAAATTCAAGATAAAGCATAATAATTTTATTTCCATCCACAGAGCCAGTTTTGAATAACAACAATTTGTCCATGTCAATACCATAAGATAATGCCATCATTGAACAACCTAATGGTCGCATCTCAGTTGATTGGGTAGAAAGCTGCTTAATATCCGCAATAGAACGACATATTATGTCGCAAGGCATTTCATATCCATGTTTATATCTAAATCGAGCTGCTTCCATTTGTGCACGACATACTTGATGTCGATAATCAGGGATCATACCAGTCATGACACCTCCCGTACTTTCAATAATATTAAACAATCTTGTAACTGAACTCTTCTCAATCATTTTATCTGGAACCTTTCTTTGTGTAGCTACTACATCACAATTATTGCATCGAATACCAACGGAAATCCATCCACCAAATAAATTCAATATTAGTTGGCCAAAACCACCATTAAAGTTATCAGATTCATAAATTTCTTCATTAAAAGCAGCCATCATTAACCGAAAAATCATAAACTCCATTCACATTCAAAAAAATCGATAAAACTCTAAATCTAAAAATAAACAAAATTACAACAACTAATTCATAAAATATTGCCATACTTCTTGCTCGCGTCTGTGTGCGCACACAGCCAAAAACAAAGAAAAGAAGAGCGCACACAGACGCGACACACCAACAACCCAAACCAAAAAATGACATTGCTCGCGTCTGTGTGCGCACACAAACCCATCACACAATACACCTAACCGCGAAATATAACATTATCTATAATCTAAAAAAAAAATCAATAAATATATATTATAGGAACACACAAACTTACCTGTGTGTAGAAATTTAATGCCGCGAAATTTAACATATTTATTATAGGAATCTAAAAAGTGAGAGAAAATAATTAAGCATACAAGCACAGCACACATAATGAAAAATACATACAAAATTAAGTAAAGTGTTTTTCATGCGAAATTCAGATTGATTAACATATAATTAACATATCAATATTTTTAAATTATTTCAAAAATTATGTACAAAAAAACTTTTGAATCAGATTCCGACTGCTCTACGTTGAGCTTTAGGGAAAAAGAAGTAAATACATCGTAAGATTTAATTATAAAATAATTTAGAATATAAAATTTCTTTAGATTTACAGATATTGAAGAAGATCCTTCGACATCTTTGAATTTGCAGGAAAAAAATCGCAAATCGTAAATTTTAATAAATTATTTTAACAAATTAATATTTTCATAGAATTACAGAAATAGACAAAATTCGAAAGAAGATTACAAAAACTTAAAAAATATTTTATCCATTCTTTACTAAATGTCTTAAAAAAATAAATGTTTAGTGATTACTTTACTTATTTATAATTATAAAAATATCTAACTTACATTTTTACGAAATAAATCCAAATAAATCCAAATAAAATACCATAAAATTCCTAAAAAAAACACCTGAAATTTAATTATCAATGTTATATATTATCAATATTATAAATGCTGACTAACAGTAATATTTAAGAACTTGAATAATGATCTCATAATTATATAAAATCAAAATTCAAGTCCTAAAAATTACTTCAATGCAAAAACTTACCTTTAAACGATTTTTGGAAAATTGAATAAATGAAATTAAGTTAACATTGTCATATAATTGGTGACTCACCTCAGGTGGTGTGCACACCAACTTATATTATAGACAATGTTAACTTTCGCGGTTAGGTGTACAACGCGCACACAGACGCGCATTGAGCTCATAATTCACCAATTATGGTATTTCGTATGTAAATATGGTATATAATTTTTTATATTATCAATTATTTTATTTATTCTAATTCATTTGATTATAGTCTTTCGCATGTAAATACGACCAATAATCATTCTTAATTTTTTATATTATCAATTATTTATTTTTCCTTTATTTTGTGATTGGCAGATTTTTCGAATGCGTCATTTCTCTTTTAACTGTGTTTGTGATTGCAACTTCTTGCGTTCCTTTAATTTATTATACATGTTTTATTTATTCTCAATGTGTTGTGTGCTTTATTTTGTATTATTTGGTGTGGTTTCTATGCTATGTATTTCTTACTCGTTAAAACAAGCTCACAATTTTCGGTTTTAGCCCAACACTTATAATATTACAGGTCATAAGGGAAGTACTTGGGGTATTGATACTCCTTAAGATATTCGTAGTAACTCATGTTAATCGTAATAATGAGAAAATTATTGACTATGTAGATGACGATTTTGATATACCAAAACTTAACCAAAGAGGGGTCTCATAATTATTGATAACGACCCTCATAGTAGTAACTATTAGTAGTAACTAGTTGTAATAGTAGTAACTATTAGGATTTGCGCTTAGATTTTTCTGCTCGAGTAAGGCATTTCCTTTTCAAGTGAGAGTTGGTATTAGCAGTTGCGGGGAGATCCTTTAACACTTGGGGGACGATTAGAGAGCCGCACTTGTACCGATGTACAGAATATCAGGCGTGGCATTAAGAGATTCAATCTCGTGATTAGCGCATGAAGTCTTGGTAGAGAACTGGAGATCATCGCGCAGATGGTGCACGGAAAAAATGTTATCCCGATTGGAGACAGGATATTCTGAGATTCGTTTTTTGAGCTCAGACTCCGAGTAGATGTGATGTAACGCCTCCGACTGCGACTTAATGGTGAGACGCAAATTTCTGTTATCGTCGAGAATACTGTCCCTGCAGTGTTCGAGTCTTTGTAATTTTCGGTTTGCCTCCTTCATCATGGCTGGGGTAAACCAGGTACCCTCCAGAATATCTATTCGTTTCTTGAGGGATCCTATTTTCATTTGTCCTTACTTGATAGCGACATTTTTATTCGCCCAAGAGAAGCACGGTTTGAGGCTGGATTTTGGCAGATTTGGCTCGGAAATTTTCTAGAACAAAATGGAGTTAACAACGAGAAAACCTACAAAAAAAATTTGGTCAAGAGAGTCGGCCCGTTAGAAACTCATCATCATCACGTAACATTCATTCATTTGAACTTTCAGATTAGGGACGAGATAAACGACAAAAGCTGGAACCCGACTGGGGAATGACGATGAAATGCGCCATTACAATTTATTACAAACATAATTATTATTCCGATTGTTATTTTTATGTCGGGACTTTTGTCAGTACTATTATGCTATTCTTATTTCCTCATTTTCACTATGGTCACCTACATGTCGGTGAAATTGATTGGTAATGCTACCGACACTGCTACCCCATCATTGTTAGTTTTCTATGTCATCATTATTATTGTGGCCTCTGTTGGCCTCATCGTTACTTTCCTTAGTTCTGAACTTATTATTATCCTTATCTTTGCCAACGCTAATGCATTATCATCCCCGCCAAACTATTAATAATATTACAAACTTCCTTATTTGCACGATGTCGACACAGATATTTATCAATTGATGTTCCAAACTGGTCAACCGTCTACTGTCCATCAGTCTTTCAGCCAATGATTCACAGACGTATCCCAAGATGGAAGGCATTCAAAAATCATACAAAATGAATACATAAAAATAAATTGTTCGTTGTCAATTCATGAGAACATCCATCATTGTCATTAATAAATCCTGGTTTATTATCATTTACTAAACATTCCTAAAATAATTATTGATGAGAGGAAGAGAAAACTATTCGATTATTAAATACTTTTAATTTTTTATCATAAAAATACAGCTGATTACTATTACGTTACATAAGCATTAATCCTAAAATTGACAAAATTATAATTACATTTTTTTCTTAATTGTAATGATTTTTTGTTTTTTTTATTTTCTTTTGTTTTTTCTAAAACATTTTGATTTTAATCCTGATGAATGCTCTATTTTTTGTGTCTTTTCTTGTGTTTGCTTATTATTAATTTTTCTATTTATTTGTTTCTCTTTTAATTATTATTTTTAATTTTTCCATCATCTGATTAACTCTTCAATGTTACGATCCTTACTTAAGAAAATAGAAATCTTATGATCAAAGAAAGAGGGAAATTAAAGGAAAATAACATTTTTGAATTTATATATATATATATAGTTTGTGAATTTTCACAAGCGTGTTTCTCTTAGCCCACCAGATCTATGCACGGTGAGTACACCGGTCAAGGAGACGCCGCCAAGGCCAAAGAAGAAAAAGATAACTCGTTCGGCGCGTAATACCAAGAAGGGATCCAAGAAGGACATCACTTTAAATCTTCTGTTCAATCAGATCGACAAGCCCCATTTGGATCTGAATGCCTCAAGAATGACGCTCTCTCTCTAGATGTGGGTAGAACTTCTCTGGTCTGAATGAATTATTGGCCGAGACCGAAAAAGACCATTTGTAAATTTATGAATCCGATATGTCAATTTTTAATTTTTCTTTTACTTGTTGTGTTATTTAAACATTCTGTTTTGTTAATTTTTATTGTGTATTAAAGTGATTGTAGCAATAATAATGATTTATAAGATTATCTGTAAGAAGGTGTACTAAAGACACATTGAAAAGATATAAGTTAATTTGAATTAGTGTTATATCTTCAGAGCTGTTAATACATCAAATGGTTGTAACGGGTGTATTGACAGAAGTCTTTCTATCGGCAGTCTAGGACCCGTTCAGAGAATAAAATGAAGAGTAATTTTAGAAATGAAGCTTACCTGTTCCTTGAAACTCGACGACTGTGTACAGATCTAACATGGTCATCGCCATGGGTACATAGATCGGTAAGAAACAGTTAGAGCAAATTTCTCCTGAATGATTAACATCATACCAGTTCGATTTTAATTTTCTTTTTATTTTTACCAAAACGCCAATAAATATTTTCCACTCGAAACCCAACATTTATGGTTTTAGTATTATTTTGATTAGAATTTGGAAGACGAATTCATAAGTTCTACCATGATTAAGCCTTTCCATATCGCTTGGTTTTAGTCGAGTAACAATATTAAAATTTACCGATCAGTGACACCACTAAATGCGTCAGTTAAAGTAATAACTGAAACTATAATAATTAAATCAAGGATAACGAAGTCAGTTTTAATATATTTTTAAAGAGGAACTTGATTTCTTTAAAATACATAATGAAATAAAATATTTAAAGTTATGAATTCTGTGTTTAAATAATTATATATGATTCTATTTTTATATTCGCTCTGTGTTTAGAATAACAATAATTATTACTTATATTTTTAATGTAGATATCTTAATAATTTATTTTTTATTTTAAACCTCCAATTCGAGATATTTTAAGATTTTTGCTTTCTGAATATCCTATATATTATATTGTTTCTTTTTAGACAATGGATGGCTCGTCTATGCGCTCTTTCAAAAAACGTACTTTGGTAAAATAAATGTCTTGTATGTTGTAAATATAAACGATTTTTAGTCTCCTTCACAAAATCCAGATCTTAATAATAAGAAACGTTGTGAAGAGGTTAATTAAAATTTTTATTTTATATGATAAAATTAATTAATAAAATTATAAGAAATCTTGTTATAATATTTATGTTTTTATTATATTTAACTTCCACATGTCTTTATTATTAATTTAAATAAATTTACTAAATCAATGTTTTCAATTTACAACTACTTATAATGTATTTTACCTGATTCGTCATTAATCGAAATTACAAAATGTCATTCTGATGATGATTAATAAATTTAGTATTTTTGACACAGCATTTTACAAACTTTATTGCCGTTTATTATTGTGTTTCAATTGAATATATTAGTCAGTTATCATTGGATAAATTGTAACTTGACTTTTGAAAATTGAATTTGAAATATTTTACATGCGAAATGGGAAGACTCTTACATGACATATACACTGTATTAGTTTAATATTAACGAATGCAATGTGAAATACATTTATAAAAGTATTCACCAAGAATATAATATATTAAGATGCTTGAAGCAAAAAAAAGTCAAATTAGGAATTGTCTTTTTAGTCAAGTATCATGAACCCACAATTTGGAAGATCCGAAGGATCGGCCATTCGTATTTATTGGGTTATTACTATCTAAATTTAATTTAATTATAGAAACTGAGGAAATGTTAAATTATCTTGGTTTTCAACTTCCGCAATTAGAAATTGTTAATTTATTTTTTTCATTACATAAATTTGCAAGCAGATAAATAATATTTTTGTTGTGTTGTCTATTGCTGCATTAAGTAATTAGGACATAGGTAATGCTCGATTTGGATACTGATGACGTTAGGACAGGACTTGATGGAAACTTTCTGATTAAGAATACACAATGACTGGCAGCTACTTTACAGGCTTGCATACATCAAGATATTTTGCCGGGTTTTCACTTCATATTGGACGGTTGTGCAGTGTTTGCTCAAGTCGATAAGAAAGCAGGTGGAATATATGAACATTCAGTTTTTGTACATCAACAACACTTAGTTGATCCGAACTATGCAGATGTTCACACATAGGACACTGAGAATATGGCTAAACACAAGTTGAAGAGACAGTCCGGCGCTTTCCCATCACATTTGCACGAGTTTGCATGTCTTTGTTATTTCAGAGATTTAGACTTCTTTTCAGCGTTCATCACATTTGATGACAATTATGGATAATTTTATTAATTGCCAACGCTAAAATCCGATAGAACCTAAGTTGTCCTATGAAAGTGTCTTTCCATTTGAACTTCCCTATAAATTGATGCAATAAAATCATTATTCTGGTAATAAAGATGCGAACAGTGAGAATGGAATTGTAATAAAACAATATAAAGTTTTAAGGTGTGGGAGTTATATATAGAAACCAAATTTTAAAGTGTATATTAAAATATTTGAGCAAAATAACATAAAAATGCCAATGTTTTTTTCTGAAACCATTTTAGTATTCAATCTTTCTTTATAAGTCTTTAAAATTAGTTTCTTCACACATTCGATTGGTGTTAATTCCATAAAATTTCCAAAAGAATCAAAGTAATTAATATTGCTCAAGTCTCTTCCTTGTATAATTTCAAAATTTGCACTACTTTGATAAACACGAATTAACTTTATTGTAGATAAAAAACTATTTGATGTTTGAGTTGACATTAAACCAGAATCAGCAAATCCTCGATAAAAATTTATAAATTCAAAAATCTAAAATATCTTCCGATTGAAACAGTTACTTTATTTTCACTGTTATCTGAGGAAGGATAAAATTTAATTTTAATATAAACTTAGGAAATAATCGATAAAGTCATGCAATTAAAGACTGGTTATACAAAGAATACACAAAGTTATCCACAGGCCACTGCCTCGCTTCTATATAAGATTAATTATAGTATTAACACTTATTTTCCTATTCTTGATATACTCATGCGCCATCAATATTCGAGGTCATATTAATGAAAATATCAGATCGCATTACAAATCCTCAAACGGTCGTCAGATGACTCCTCATTGGATCTAAACGAAATATAATTGGGTCAATAATCACTCATTGATCTAGAATGACAAATCAATTTCTTATGATAAATTAACTTCGTCGGATCTTAGATTTTCTCATGAATACATTTTAAATATTGATCTTATATTCCTACAATTGGTATATATATATATATATATATATATATATATATATATATATATATATATATATATATATATATATATATATGGAGAGAGAGAGAGAGAGATCAAGGAAATTATTTTAAACGTGAATTCAATAAATATTTAAGTTTCTGGTATTGCAGGAATTCAGAGGAAGACAAGAATTCGAAATTTACTAAAGCAAAAAAGTTAGAATGATCCAAGATATTAATTGGAACGGAAAATGAATTTAATTTTAAAAACAGTTAAAGATTTTAAAGAAATAAATCTAATGGAAGAAGGATAGATTAGATAGTGTTAAAATAAAGAAATCAGATATTGTAATTGTGGAACATTTAGACACGGGAATCTTGAGTCAGCAAAGTATAATTCATCGATATATTCCTTTTGAAATAAAGTTTCAAATAAAATAAATGAACGACAATATTGTTAGGCATATTAGGTAAAGGACATACAAAGTAATTATGTAGTAGTAAAAATAATATCCATTCTGAGTGTAAACCCAATTTAAAAATTAATAATTTAGATAATGACGAAAATTTAAATTTTAAAACTAATGAAGTTAGTAATAAATCGTGTGAGATAATTAAAAATGAAAATAAAGGTGTTTTTAAAAGAATGTTGGTGGAAATTCAAAAAATTTTAAAATATTTTTTATATTTTTGACATAAACGATTTTGATAAAAAAAACGGATAACTGTATTACTTTGAACTATTTCTTAAACTCTTATAATTTAAAATCTAGAACCTTATTCAAAATTTACTATGATAAAATAGAATAAGAATAGTCTCATGAACTTTTCAGAGATTGTTTACTTGATACAAGTGCACCCGTGAATGTTATTGATTATGAAATTATAAAAGATTTGAAAAATGCGAAAAAGAAGATATCTGAGTGTAGAATAATTTATGCAATAGAGATTGCTAATAAGGTAGAAAAAATAAAATTTATTGTTGCTGAAGGAGTGTCATCAAAAATTGTAAGGGGACTTGGAATGTTAAACAAATTTAATATATTAATTTTTAAAAAAAGTCAACAAGTGTTCTGAAAAGAAAAATTAGGTTAAGCTTAGATTTTAGATAACTGAATAAAATTACGGAATAAAGTGCTTTTTAATGCCTAATATAGAAGAGATGTTAGATATTTTAAATGGTGTAAAATGTTTTACTGACAAAAGAACTAGTTAGTGTTAATTAGGTTGACCACCTATTCTATTTGACGTTATTGCAATTGATTCTTGTGGACCTTTAAACTTTAATATGCATAGGAAAATATATATTAGGAATAATAAATCATTGTAGCAGATTTCACTGTCACGGATGTCAAACCAAGTAGAAAGAGCTATTGTAAATTATTTGATGAAAATCTGGATTTTAGGATTTGGTTCTCCCAGAAAAATAATTTTAGACTGTCGTAAAACATCTGAATCGAATTTGATTTGAGAATTAGCAGACAAATACAATATATATTTGCAGTATTCTAGTCCCTATCATCAAGTTGCGAATCTGGTTGGGTCAACACTAACCGAAATTGAATTTACAAGGTACGCTACAACACAAAGGACTATTGGAATAAGTTCGGTGAAAGTTATTTTCGGTTTTAAGATAACTAGAGAATTAACAAACAATATAATAAGTGATGCTGATTGACAAAGACTAGCAAATAAATCTAACCACATTCTTAACAAATACTTTCGTAATAAATACCATAAACTTTACAAACAGTTGCCACTAATTAAATAGAAACAAATCTTTTTTGAAATGCAAGTAAAGACTGAACTGAAACTGTATAGAAATAATAAAATACCTTTACAGTGCATACCAGTAAGATATGAACAAAAATGGCTGAAACGAAAAAGTATTAATGTTTATGCAAAGTGAATATGGCAGCAAAGCAAAAATATATATTTCAGGCCACAGGAATGTGAATATAAAACAAACGATTGAAAAACATGGAAAATATATATACATAATTTAAAGCCTTTTTACTGCATTTAAATCCACCAGTTTCAATGAGATCCTTATCAAATGATGTGTAAAAAATCACAAACAGCATACCCAGGTAAACTTCGGAGATTTTCTTGATGGTAAATTTTTATTTACATTTTTTTGTCATGGGTTTGTTTGCACTTCTATTACACAATGAGAAGGTTATATTATGATTTGATAATAGCTAAAAATTTATTAATATAATATATTTTTATCCGTGTTTCAAAGCCATTTTTCATCGGTCATGTTTACTGAAGCCAAAACTTTGGTCATTCATGATTTACACTATATTAGTTTTATTTTTCTCTAAGATTATTGTACTAATGATGTACATTTCAACAAAAGATACTGGGCAGAAAGGTTAGGTAAATGTCAGGTAGATAAGCAATGTTTAACGATTCTTAACCAGGAAACCGGTTATTAAAAAAATTATGTGACACGGTGGAGTTATGAATAATAACTCCACTGTGTGCTAGGTCTTGCTGAAGTTCTTGGCTCGTTTTTTTAGGATTATATTTACTTTCTCATATTAAAAAAGCTTCATCTCTTCTTGTCTTCCTATTCTTTACACATTTCTTTTTTCTATTCACCTCAATCGTCCCAGTATCTTTCTTTTGTTTTAAAATCTTGTTTACTGCGCCTAAACTCACACCACACTCGGTGGCAATATCTATTTGAGTTATTGACATGTGTTTACTTAAAGTAACAATCTTCTTGCCCTTCTTGGGAGAAATAGGCATCTTTTAAAATAACAAACAAAATTTAAAACAATATTAATAGAGCCTTAGTAAAACGATTTTAAAAATCACGATAATTCTTATTGAAATATCAAATCTTTAACTTGCAATACGTTGTTACTCATTAAGTGTCAGAACAGTAAAACCAAATTGCTGCAAATTTTGACATGACTGTGTTGTCAACTGAGAAAACATGTAAATTATTTCGTGTTCACATTAATTCGCACAGTACTGTATAATCAATGCAACCAAAATTTTCAAGGCTATCTGCTCAGAGTTTTCTACAATGGTTGATATAGAAACTAAAAGACGTACACTAGGTCGCTTGAGTATGACTCATTGATCTGATTAGGCGTAAGTCAAGCTACAGGATGATGCGTTATAGTCTTTGTTCTACTTTGACTTCTATGTCATGGTCCGAAAATTTCTCTTTTTGTTGAAAACTTGTAAGCGCACTAGATCGAAAGACTCTAGCTCTTGAACGAAGTGACATATAACCATGTTTAGAGATTCATTCCTAGAAAAATGCTGTCTTTTCAAAATTTATTTCATACTTAATGAAATGTAGTGGTAGTCGCAAAAAAATTTCAATTAATTCTTTTTTGAATTGAGTAATTGTATTGAATTTGTATAATAATTTTATTTCTATGGTATTGGTATACGTTCATTATTTAAAATCTAATGAAAATTCAACAGAATTGCAAACCTCTTATAGAAGACATTCAAAAATTTAAAGTGAACGTTTTGAAAAAATGGTTAACTTTCTTTTCGGTAAGAGATAATTGTCGCAGGTCAGTTGAGTTATATATAAATATATTTTTAAAGTAGATAAACTCTTTCTGATATGCCTTAATTATTTTATAACTTTTTTTGAGTATGCAATAATAAGAAAAGAGTAAATTGTAAACATAAATCTGTGACGATTTATACAAGACGTTTCAATAAAATGTATACACAGTTTTACAGTCCATCAATATATAAATTACCAATTAAAATTGTGACTAAAAGATTGAAGAAACATTGATACCAGAATGATTCAGAGTTAAAAGGAGAGTCGCCAATGAGGTTTCCCGTTGCTTGTATTTCAAATAAGTTTGAAATAGAAGAAATTATTCAAGACTTCCAAAAACTCGACGAGAAAAGAAATAGACAATTTGATTACCTAAATGAATTGTTTCATAATGTTTAAAACTCTGTTGAACTTTGTCACCAATGCTTACACCAGAATAACTGGTACTTTCAATAGATGTGAAAACTAAAAATAAACGCGCATGTCCTTTTTAATCTAAATTATAGATATTGTAATTAGCTCAATTGAATAAATAAATATTAATAAATAAGAATATATCTTCTTGAAACGTCTTGTATATCGCCCAAGTGTTAAATCAGAATTGGTTTTAAAGCAGTTCTAAAACTGATCGCTGATGCTTTTCCAAAAATGAAAGTATCTTCACAATTATAGTCTTTTTATGTGGAAGCCGATGTAATTTCTAATGACAGATTAATTTCTAGCTTATTTGGGTCTCATTGATGAGAAAATATCGACTCACGGAATAGACTTAGATAAAATGTTGTTGTAATCAGTTTATTGAAGTTAAGATCTTAAGACGTAATTATTTTGAAGTAACTCTGAGTAAAATATTTTATCTTTTTCACGATTGATTTATTTTCAAATTTCAATTTCCTTTCTCTTGAGTCTTTTGACTCTTTTCTTCACTTCTTTATTTTGTTTAACATTCGATTTTGATAGTTTCTAATATTAATTTAAATAATATTTTTCAATTTAAATATTCATTTTATCTTCATTAGGAATCTTCAAATATAATAATTAATGAAAACATATTTTAGGGAATGATTAATCAAGCAAACATTAATATGCAATCAACAAATGTGCCACCGAAGTTTCATCATGATCAACGGCAAAGGTTTGTAGTTTTTAGCTCTTCACACAAAATTTTAATTTTTTTGCTAGCATAGTTAATTCTTAAATTTAATTTGAATTCTTTTAGATTAAATTTAAATACTTTAACTAATTATTCACAAATTTATTTTCAAGATATTTTCATGGTATTAATCATGAATTTAATTATTAAATGATTTTTTCATTGGGTCCGTTTTTCCTGTTAAATTAAATTGCTTTCTAATGTAAATAAGTAAAAAAAAATAGCCGTCTATGGGCAGCCCAAATTGGCTTTATGTAAAAATTAGAATGTCGAAGAAGAGTTAATATTGAAAATAAATTATTTGAGATTAAATTAGACATATAAGTGGATTCACACAATTTAAAAATATCTTAACTTTAAAAAATAGGTAAACTTTCAAATTTTCAAGGAAGCATATGTTTAATTTAACTGTTCTTGGATTTAAGTAAATAGCTGATACTTTTTTTCTTCTAAAATCTTGCAGGAAATAGAAATAAGGCCGAATTGTTTCAGCATCTTGCAGAGACTTTTGCTACAATAAAAATGAGTGTTTTATCTTTTGTTATATTTCCGTCAAGTGATTTCGGTGTAGCTATTTGATTTTGAGATTGTGATATTTTCAGAGGCGCACCGAGATGTTGGGCCGCCTGCGTGCAAAATAATTTTCTGCCGCTTCCGGTTCTTTCTTTAAAAAATTTTCTATAATCCAAAATAAAAATTACATTTTAATTAAATTAAAAATTAAACTATCTACGGAATAACACACATATCACATGCAATAGTTGAAAATTATAGTTTAATAATCACAAAACAGAGAGGTTTAGAAAAGTTATAGTTTAGTACACACAAATAAAAGCCACACAAAAAATCTCTTATTGATTTTTATAAATTTTAAAATTTGAAATGTTGATTTGGTTCAAAAATTAAAACACTAAATGACTTTGACAAGATCAGTGGTGGCCAACCAAAATCAATCGAAGGGCCAAATTTTCGGAAAAATACTATCACGGGCCACAATAAATTCATTTAAATAAATATAACTCGTTTTTAGGATTCAAGTAAACTTAGAATGAATTTTTTAAATTAAAAACATGCTTAATTCGAATATGAATTCTAAAAAAGACAATTATTGATTTGATGTTTAAAATTGTGTCCGGGCCACATCAAAACGCTTCGCGGGCCACCGGTTGGCCATGGCTGGACAAGATAATGACAGATATATGAAGATTAAGCTGGAGTACGTTCAATGACACCACACGCACAAAATAGTCGTAATTTTTTTTATTTTACAAAATTAAATTTTTTTTGGAAATGGTTTTTATTTTAAAATTGCCGTCTTCTAAAGTTGCATGCCCGCTTGGAGCGCCCCTGGATATTTTTTTAAACTCAAAATGAAGAAAATGAAGAAGAAAGTGCTAGAGCGTGTCGTGATGTAATACCACTTTTTAAATTAAAGAACTTATTTGTAACTACTTTGTTTAAGTGAAAAGTTGCAATGTTACAATTTTTAAGTATAATTATTGTTTTGTTCTGTAGTGGCGAAAACACTAATAAAAACTAAGAAACAATAAAACCATCGAAATAATTAAATAAAGTATTATTGTCAATCTCCAATTTGTGATATACCTTTATGATTAAGTATTTAAGTAATGAACGACAATCCAGGTGTTATCTGATATAAATCGATATCTAAAGGACTAACAAAATTGGTATCAAATGGGTTAATAAAGGATAAAATTAATTAACGAAGATATTAAATTGATTGACTGACATAAAAGGATTATCAAATAAAGTTTTATAATTACATTTCTCATTATAAAAAATTCAAAATAAATTTCAATTCAGTTTATCTGATAGTTAGATTTACTCTTCTGTAATCCCTAATTTCCTTAAAATTTTCGAGTAAATTCCTGGAATTCTGGATCATAAAATCATGGTGGATTTAAGGATTTGCTAACCTTAATGTAATTCTTATAAATATCTACAGATATAGGGAAATTTAATATTGAACTAATGATTAGTCCATTTTATCAACTTATTTTTCACTCCGGAGAAAACGCATATTATTTCTAAAATGAGTTAATTCAAATATTAAATGTTACATTTATTCATTTCTATTTCATAATTTTTCATGTTTATCATTTTTAACATTGTCTGAATAACTAGAAATGGGTGCCTTAGCATCAGACATGTGTTGTAATTGAAAAATGATAATCTTGAAAGGTATTATTTTTATTATTATATTACCATTGTTGATTTTTCGTATTGTTATTTGTATGATTATGGCAGAAATATTTTTAAGATCATTATTATTAGTAGTAGGTTTTATTATTATTGCTATTACTATTATTCATTTAATATTATGTGATTATTTCCATTATACTGGTGCAAGTCAAAAATTTTAATTGGAAATTGCTTGTTTACAATTGGTTTTTTGAAATGCAAAACGTCAGAGTTACACAATAAATCAGGCAGAATTTAGCGTATATTTAAAGAAATGTATTATTTTTAAAAATGGAAAATTAGTTGTTTGATATAATTCTGTTGGAACAAATATAAATTTGATAAAAATTAGTTGTGATTTTGAATTATTTTAGTGAATCTTTGATTTCAATATTTTTTCAATTTGATGGCTAATATTTTGATATCAACAAAATTTAATATTGTTGAGATCGTTTATTGGCATTAGAGGACGCTTGGAGTCGGATTGAAATATATTTACCGACATTGAACTTCTCTATAAACTTTACATATACGTCACATCCTGGGTTTTTATTTATTGTTTTTAAACATTACCATAAAATGATATTTGAGTTGAATATTTTTGCACATATTTATTTTTAAACAATAAATATATTTTGTCTTACATTTTATATTTTTATATTGGAAATTTTACTGTAGTTTTTTGTTAATATTGGGCTTGACAGATTTATTTCAATCAATGTGATACATTTTCAACTATTTTCAACTGATAAATTTAACCACTTTTATTTCGGTCTTTAATCAATTTTTTGTTTGAAAATTATGAACAATTTTATGTCAAAATATCAAGTATTTTTGAATATATTATATTCTAGAAATAAGTGCAAATTTTATGCTCTATTAATCTTCTGTCATCTAATAACACAACTTTTTTTCAATAGTTGAAAAGAAAATTAAAAATTTTGCTAATTAAAAAATTCCTAAAATCTTTAAAATAGTAGAGATGAGTTTCTACACAATTTTTAAACTCTTATAAATGATATTTTTGTTGACTTTGTATCATTTAACAAAATATCAATTTATATATAAGTTTTTGCATTATAGGAAAGAATTATAAGAATAGAAAAGTGCTAGCAATTAAATTAAAATTTTGTTTTTCAATCGTACAGTTTCAAATATGATTTTAATTGGAAAAATTCAAAATAAAATTAAAATTTGATTCACTATAATAAATATGCTTCTTTATTTTATTAGGATTTTAAGATCTTATTTAAGACTTAAATTTCAAGTATTTAGAAATATTTACTTAGTATGTTATATAGTAACGTTGGTCAATTGTTTTATTGTTTGATATTAGGTTTGTAACTAAGTCCGTTAATGAACAGCATGTAAAACTAAGATTTATTTCATTGTTATTTAGGTAGTAATTGTTACGGTTAAACAAGTTGGTTGGCAGATGATTGTTGAGCAGCGGTTAGTTTTACAATGAAAAGGTTTAGTACTTTACCAATATGTAGGAAATTATTTGATTTAACATACCTTTATCGTGATTTTAACCATATTGTTCTTAATTCATAAAGTTTTCATATTAATTCTTAAATGCTTAGCATGTTTGCAAAAAAGTCTGAAAAACATGTACGATAATACCTGTAATGACAGGGTCCTCACAGATAGGTAGTAGTTCATATGAGATATGTGCATACTTTAACATCTACGAAGCTAAATTCTAATGTTTGAACCACAACGACAGTGAAGAAAACAACGCTTGAAAATAATTTTGTATAAATGCTAAGCTTGACAGTTATGAATTTATATGAAAACGTTATGGATTATGTACAACATGGTTAAAATCATGATAAAAATCATGTTAAATCAAATAATCTGGTAAAATACTAAAATGGTTGTTGTAATATTTTTTTCCGCCATGAATTTTAATATATTAAAAATAAATGATATGTTAACAATATGTTAATTACTTTTAACTTTCGGAATAAAAAACTATAATAAATTTGCGTGTATTTTATATTATGTGTGCTGTGTTTGTATGTAAAATTATTTTTCAGTCACTTTCTCAATTTCTATAATAAAACTTTTAATTTTCGGAACATTAAATTTTTGCACACTGGTAAGTTTGTGTGTTCCTATATTATAATTTTATCGATTTTTTAGATTATAGAAACTTTTATATTTCGGATTTAGATTTCATTTATCCCGTAATCCCAATATCATGCTACGTGTAAAGAATTTCAAAACTCTTATTTAAAAATAAAATAGCTTTAATGTATAAGTTTGATTAGTTAGTTGAAATAACTATTTGTGTTAAATTTGTATATTAAAATAGATATTAAATTACAGTATAACTTCTATTAGTGGGCGCTTCTATTTGGGACATACTCCATAAACCGGGCATTTTATTATAAAAAAAGGTATTTTAGCATATGAAGTGTCGTTTCTCCAAGCGGAGCAACTTATTTTTTGTTTAGTTATTATTTGCTTTAATTTTTTTTTATTAGTATTTTAAACTATCTGATATACAAATAGCTACAGGCCTTATAAACTAACAAAAAAAAGTCATATTTTGTGAACAAAAATATCTATTTATTCAATTTTCTCTAAAATAATAATAATTAATTCTTTTAGTTCAGTTAATCATTTGTTTATCTGCATTAAAACAATATTAATAATATATTTTAGAATGTTTGGCGTTTTTGATTTCAAATTTCCAGCTTTCTTTACTATATTTCTAATAATTGGCACAATTAATTTTTTATACCTATAAGTGGTTTAAAAAAAACATTCCATGAGCGGGGCACATGGCAAAATTCGTGTCCAGCCTATAGAATTTATACTGTATTTTATATTATAAATATTATTAAAGTATATTAAATTAAATTTATGACCAATAGTTACATCAATATTAATGATTACCACGCCTCAGATGGTTAAATTTTCAGAAAAGCGGTAATGTTAAATTGTAAATAATAAATAAATGTTGGAAGACTTGAATTTAATTGTATCTAACATGGTGACTACGACCACGAATCTATTAGTAAGCCGATTATTACCTGAAAAATTCCACAAAAATTACCTCGAAAGATTTATCAATGATTGTGAAAGATTTTTCGGCGCAACAAAAACAACAACTAAGATGCATGTAATCTTAACCACAACATTAATGGATATATCGTTGACGTAAGATTATAAAGCATTCGAAGTAAAAATAATCGAAACTTCGAAATATGTTTTTAAAACCAACATCATTAATGGAAGATTTAAAACAAGCTTTGAGTTATGAACAAGGATCAAATTCAGCCGAAATATTTATAGAAAAAATAAAAAAGATGATGAAATTAATACATTGCAAATGAGATGAAGAAATAGAAAAATGCTTTCTAGTGAATTGTATGAGATCAATAAGTTTAAAAAGAGATCGAGTCGAAAGATTTGAAAACACCAGAAGAAATTAAGCAGCAATAAATAAATTAGAAAAGATAAACAAGATTATGGGCCATTACGAAACAGCGCTAAAAGGGGTATCGTTTATTGTGGTTGCTTGTATCTGGTCATTCACTCTTTATAATTGAAAAATTAATTTGAGATATAAATAATTCATGAGTTTTATGTTAGTTTTACTACCTTGTTTTCTTATTCGACTTTCAACTTTGCTATTATTTTTTAGAAATATTTTATTTAAATTACTTAACCCATTAGTTATTGTAACCCCCAAATGGGAATTAGTATATTTTACAGCTCTAATTTTAAAAGTTTGCATCACTGTGGTACTCGATTGATGATAGACTTTTATATGTAAAAAAAATAAGTTGCAAATTTTTTTTGTTCAAATTGCACATACTATATTAAAGTAATTTTGAAAAAAAAATATTAATTTTAAAAATCTGAAAAGTAATGGGTTAATTTAAATAAATTTAATACTTTTGAATACGTTCATTTTATTATTTTATAATATGCTTAATTTTTTCCTTAGTTTTGCAGTTTATGACCCTAAAAGGATTTATTTAAGTATTTTTTTCTAAAATTTTGTCATAGTATGTTTCAAGTTATTAAAGCCAAATTCTATTTTGTAGGTCTTTTTTAATTTTCGATATTTTATTATTAATTTCTCTCCTTAATTATAAAATTATCTGTTGCATTGAATATATATAATTTATTTTTGTAACATATTATATATTTAAATTAATTATTTTTTTAAATTTAATATAAATCGTAAATATTTCCTAATTTATTAACAACCCCAATTTCATAGCAATGTTTGAAATAGTATATTTAAATGGATTAAATATTACATTTGCTTCAGTGAGCCTAACAAATCCTGTCTACGTTAATCTTTGTAATAAGATATTTAAAGAAGCATATTTATTGTTTTTACAATTTCATATTAAATTTAAATAAAATTATTTTTCAAAATTAGATGATTGATATAATTAGATTTATTTTTGTATTTAATTGTTGCTAAATTATAGAATATATTTTTGTTTATTGAATTTTGTTTTATTTTAATAATTTTAGATGATAAGTCGGAGTTGCAAATATTCTGTAAAAATAATGAATATTAAGAAATTAAATTATCATTGTGTAGCATTTATCATTGATTGTCGATTTATTTTTGCAAATGAAATAATAGATAATTAAAATAAATTAGAATATTCTAATTTATATTATTAAAATTATGCTTTTTTATTGGTTAATATTTGTTTAAGAAATCTTTTTTTATGTAGTTTGCTTTTTATTTTTTTAAATTTTTATTTTAAAATTACATAAAATTTTTAATTTACATATTCTATTTGATTTACATGAAATAAAATTTGAAAGCTAAATTAAATAAACAAGAAATTATTGTCATGGCAGCATTTAAAATTAGTCTATGAAAAGGATTATAATTATTTTTATGTAATTTCTTAAAAAAATTATACTTATATTTCAACTTTTAAAAGACGAGTAATCTTAATCTGCTTTTCTTTTTTCCATGTTTACTTCCTTTGGATTATCAAATAAAATGATCGTTGTCATTTATATTTAACAGGTTAAAAGCTGTTCTAAAAGTCACAAACTCGTCCAGTGTACCAGCTGATGATTTTGAACATTACATTGAAAAATTAAATAGTTTTGTTAACATGTTAGCAAGTCAATGTAGTGTGAGCTGTATTTAACTCATACGATAGTTAAAAAATTGTTTAATATTTGTTTGAAAGTTATAAAGCCGCCGATTACCATCACGATATCAGTACTGGTCATTGGTGTACATGTGTGAATTTCTTAATTTTTATTTATGTAATAAAATTAAAGAACTTGAGTTACATTTATATAAAGATACAATAGATTCATAGGTATGGATTCACAGTCCTGAGTTATCTTTTTTATGTTATCACTAAAATTCTCAATAAATACCAATTATTTCTGAGATGCCAAACTGCATATCACTGACGAGGAATTTTCGGAATGGAGAGTAGAATTAGTTGAAATATTCATGTCTCACGTGTTAATTGAGCAAGAACACATAATGATTGTTTAGTTTGTTCAAACAATCAAATAGAGTGAACANGTTATAAATCTTTCAAATTTCTAGTTCTTAGTGGTTTTGTGTAAAGAAATAAATTAAATCTGACAGGCGTTCTTGCATAAAAATAAATGATCCACGGAATGGTCATTGGTTCTTTAAAGTCATGACTGTCACGTTTTAAATCATTTGTGCTTGCTTTTGTGCTTGCTTTTTTATTAAATGCTCAATTTTTAAATTAAATCTTTGACGATGAAATTTAATAAATTAGCTAACAGGAAATCTTTTACTTAAAACATGATACTGCTAAATTCAAATAAGTCTATACATCAAAACTGCAATGAAATGTGAATTCTATGAAATAGTTACATACTTTTCTCGGACATAACTTTCAGGAATTCTATTTTAATATTTTATTTAAATTTATCCATAATATTTATATTATGAAGACATACGAAAAAAAAACAATCACTTTTAACCTTTTTAAGACCAAGTGAAAAATAGCGCGAAAGACTCGTAGTGTTAAAAATACACTAATATGCATAACAAAAGGAAAAAAAAGTTTCTGATTTAATTTCTTTTTATTCCAATTATTATGTAATACATTTAGTGGATAAGATAGTTTTATTGAATTGTTCCATACAAACTGGTAAGCTGCAAATTTTAAAATTTGCCCAATAGGCACTTCTAGTCTTCTAAGATTTAAAGAAAAATTGGTACTATTTTTACTAAACTAATTTCTAGTATCTTATTTAATGATTTTTGAAAATAATTTTCCTGATTCATTATTAACGATTTGACTATTTTCATCGGATTTATTTTTTTATTAATCATATGTACAATCTTTTAATTACAACATAAATTGCGTGAGTTTCGTATCCTTCTCTGAAAATGTAAAAAAGGAAAGATGTTTTCAAAATATTCTGAAATGCTTTTAGGTAAATTTGGAAAGTAGGATATGGACTTGGACAAGATTTTATTATTTTTTGGAGTACTTTCTAAGGAAATTGGAATATGTTACTTTAGTGGTAGAAGCAAGGGATAAACTTGGACACTTTGAACAACGTGATTTTACTTGAAGAGCCTTTAATTCGAAAGAAAAGAAAATTTTCTAATCAATGGGAAACTATTCAAATAAAAATTTTGGACAAATTTCAAAATTAATTTAATGTAGTTATTACAATTTGTTTTATATATGTATAATATTATTCTGAATCCCAATTATGAAAATTCCTTTTTCAAAATTGGTCGCTATGCGTTCAGCAAAATATTTAGCATTTAATGTCAATGTTACGTGGGTGAGCTTTAGTTGAAGTATTTTTTAGCATTTAGATCATTAAATATGGTTTACAAATTGATTAATAAATCAGCTAATTGTAAATAACAACTTTTTGAATTTCAAAAATTCCTGGAAATGAAAGTTTTTAAATAATTTACAAGTTCGTATTAATGTTTATTAGTACATTTTGCTGATAAAATTCGGTATGAAATTTTTATCAAATGATCAGGAAAATTATTAATTTTTCACCTAATGTTTGTAAAATGTTTATAAATAAAATTGATGGAAATAGATGGTAAATGGATTTTGAACTTCTGGAACACATCAAGCCAATCAAAATATTATTTCATTTATCATCTAGGACAGTGTTCTTAAAGTGGTTGTCTCTGGATCGCCTCCGGTCCATAAAGAATCAAAATTTATTTTAATTTTCCACTTTTTTATTTGAAATGGTTTAATTATTTGAATGTGGCTTATTTTAACATATTAAACACGAAGCTGAAGTCCAATCGTGATAAAAACCTTAAGAATTTGTGAACTGTATTATTTAGTTTCTTTTAACAAAGTTTTCTGAATATTAACCGAATTTTTTATAGGAGATCAAAAAGAATTTGTTACCACAACATTTTTAAATATCTTGTTATTTATTTTTAAATCTGAAAGTGTAATCTTTTAGTTAACTTTATATAGAGTATCTGTTTTAGTTAAGTGGCTTATAACTGATGTCATCTTGAGTCAAAAATATTTTTATGAACGTATGTTCTCAACTCTTTAAAGCACAGACATGTTGAAGCTTGCATGCAAAGGATAAAAAAATTAATTTAATATTTTATTAATATCTATTAAGTGGTAAGTGTAATTTAGTAGACTTTTATGAAGATTGTGATGTGTACAATAAACTTTATTACAGCCTAGAGTAATACCAAAATAAATTCTGTCCATGCTCTTAATGTTTCTTAAGTTTTATAACAATTTTTATTATATAAAAATTTATAATTAATAATATTGTTATTAAATGCTAGTTTATTCCGAAAATGTCTTAGAATAAGGACATTTAATGAAAATTTATGATTAGATTTCAAACATTTTTTAGTCATATTGATAAATATCGTGCTTATTTCGAATAGCAAATATATATTTTATAATATGAATAAAATTATATTTTCAGATAAATATTTAAAGTTGAGATAACTTTTGTTTTGGCACAAATTTATTATTATATATATTCAATTAAATGATTGCTCGAAGTATATATTCAATAAAATTAAAGAATTCTCAACTATAAAAATAGTCATTTATGATCTAATTTATGATCTTTTAATTTTTATAAATTATTTATGAAACATAAATATGTTAGCTGTTTCTTAAAATCAAGAATTTATAACAGCGAATTGTAAAGGCAGTTGCGTAACTTTGGTTCCGCAACTGTGGGGACCCAGGCAAGTGGGGTCCAAGCCTGAAAAAATGAAATATTTTAATTAATAAATTAAAACATAAAATTATTGTCTTTCAGGTTGTCATCGGCTGTATGAGCGGCCTATTTTAAAAATATTGCAAGAGCTCCAGAATTTCAAATTACGCCACTGTGTAAAAAAACATTTTAATAGTTGAAAATTCTTTCATTTTATTGAATATATACTTCGCAGCAAAAGGTTTAAATTTACAATTAATCGTTTAACATTTAATTAATGCTACCAAGAAACCTTTATAAATTCAGAATTGAAATAATTAATCAGTTTGTTCAAATCAGTAATTTATTATATATAAATATATATTAATTATAAATTATTTTAATATTTAATTTATTGACTACTTTCGTATGTAAATTAAAATAACTACATAAATTTATTATTTTCTTTAATTATCATATCATTTTATTAAAAATATTTTACATGTTGTTACTAACAAAATAATATTTCGTGATTCTGATAATTATTTGCAAAATATGAAATTAAATTGATAATAAAATGACTTTTGTTTATATAATGTGCAAATTATTTTAATAAAGTAAGTTTCTCTTTAGAATTTATTGAAATATTTACGTGTCATTATAAGCAAAACTATAATACAAATATTAACTGTCGAAATAAACAATCGTTTCTCTTTAAATAGCTGTCGGTTGTTTATCAAATTTCACACAACTTTGCACAGTTTAATAGCTAACACTTTATTATTAAGTATAAATATAAACAAATATTTTCATTAGAGGTATGATCCATAAAATTATACGGCTTAGCTTACCTATACAAATTATTAAATCTGTTTATAATTTACCAAGGTGTTCTTTCAAAATGTAGATTTTTCTTTGACAAGATATTAGTACTCGAAATTGAGGAGTTTATATATTTTAGAATTAATAATATATTTACGAAATTTTTAAAATTTATTATAAATTGAAACAATAACTAATAAAATTGTATAAATATAGGATAAAGTCAAAACCATAATTCAAAAGAAAATGAATCTTAAAATCCTAATTTATAATTTTTTAATTTTTATAAATAATATGTTAACTTTTCCTTAAAATAAAGAATTTATAAACATAGATGAGAGGCAGTTTTAGTTTTGTGAAAAGTTTTCATTGAATTCATAATTTTAGGGACAATGGCGAAATTCATCCGATATGTGTGCCGTACCTTTGCTTTAAGATGAACCATTATTTAGACGAATTTTATTATTAAAGTGTTTTACCTCTTGATTGTTTTATATCTCAAATATATATCAAGCGCATTATTTAATTTGAGTTTTGGTAATATCATTTTTTGTTTAGATACTCCTTAAATTTAACAATTTTACTAGTAATTTTAATGCTTCGAACAATAACTCAATTTTATTAAATTTAATAATCAAATTTTGTTTTCATATTTTATAAAAAAATGAGTTACAGTTTCTCATATTACTGAACTTTATTTCATAAACGAACAATTATTTTTGGATTGCAAATAGAAAAATGTGCCTGTTTAATGTTAAGTTTAAGGAAATTAAAAACAAATAAATAAAAAAAATTCCTATGAAATTCTTTCCAATAACTAATATTCAAAAGTTAATTAAAAATGCTGTACCGAAAATTTGTTGATCTCAAATATTGATCTATAGTCAAAATGACGATAAATGAAATTTTAAAAGAAAAAAACAGATTGCAGGTAATTAATAAATAGGTATTATATTATAATAGTTGACATAAATAGAGGTGGTAAAATTTATGAAAAATTTATCAGAACCTGTAGACATAATTTGGCATTTAAATGTAGAATAACAAAAAATGAAACTAATAAATTTTGTTTTGGGGATAATGAATAAAGTGGTAGAGCCATTTAATTGGAAAAAATTTTTTGTTTATTTTGGTGAGATTACCTAAATAATAAAATGAAATAATTGTTAAAATGAGTACAGGGCTTGGCTAAAACGAATGAATATGAAAAGGAATGCTGTAGCAGACCTTCAAAAGCAAAATGAATAGAGAAATCGTGGAAAGAATAAGAAAATTACCAAAAATCAAAAAATGATAGTTTCTTGGTAGAAGCTTCAATTAAAATTACAGATCGGCTTTTGATGAAAAATATTATTTAATGGAAAATATTTCACCTTAGACATATTTTGTCATTAACTCATTTTTTTCAAAAATTCAGATATTTAAAATATAAATCAGAATTCGTTACTAATTCGTTAATAATTACAAGTTGTAAATAGAGGTTGGGAAATTAAAAGGAAATATAATATTTGTTATCTCGGCGTGTTGTCTAAGATAAAAAATGTTTTGAGGGCGAAAACCCCTAGAAACCTAAAGTTTATAGGTAGAAGAACAGCAAATTTAATAAGTGTTATATCGTAAATATAAAAGCGAAAACATGAATTGGAATGTGTCAAAATATTTTACTGCATGTTGTAAAAAATCGATAAAACATTTGAAACAAATCAAAGAACAAGAGAATGGAGAACAATCTGAAGAGATTTCAAGAACATTCTAGGTAAACTGACATTTGACGTTGGGTGAGTTTTTCGTAAATCAAATCTATAATTTAAATGTAAAAACAATAAAGTTTATTTTACTGAAATTTCAAACTTAAGTGATTGTGAATTTGAGTTTCCTGAAAAATGCTATTCCTCACGACGTTGTAATATGCACTGAAAACTGTTAATTTGTCTAATCGCTCTGTGTAGTTGTAATCAGTAAAATGAAGATTAGATTGTGGTTGTGGCTGATTAACAAATGTATATACTGTTTCAAATTTATTGTGGTTAACCAAGTCAGTGAAATCCATAATTATCAATTTATTATTTTCAACAAAACTACTATAGAAGAGCGCATGTCGGAGCAAAGGGTGTAATATATTGCAATGAATAAAATCTACTAAATTGAAGTTACTCAAAAGTAAAATATAATTTTTATGTCTTATCATAAATGCGTAAGACTGAAAATTAACACGTTTACACGGTTAAAAATCCAAATGTGCATTTTAACTCATTATTACATAAAAATATTTAAGAGTGACATCAATGGAAATAGAGGGAATAAAAGAGTCTGGATAAATAATGATAAATTAAACCAAATATGTTGGGTTTTCCAAATTTAAAAAAAATGTTGGTTATAGGTGCATATTTGGTAGAATTAAAGCGGTTTAGTCACAATTAGAGGTACTTCCGTGTTATCTTACCCCCAAAAATTAAATTATAAAAGAACACATATAATTATTATATTTAGATTAGATTCTAATGCCAGATTGAAAAGATATCGCTTAACGCGAGCGATTTAGGTGTTACAACATTAGAAAAGAATTTTATGTAATTTATTATTTTACTTTTCATTTTAAGCATTATTTTAACAAAAGAATTTTTTTTCTTCAAACAGATCATATAGCGACTACAATTTTGCTTAATTGAGCAGCCGAGCCACCAGAATTTCATATAACGACGTTTTTGGTTGCCTTTCACAAATAAATAATATTTGATTTAAACATTCGTTAGTTAGTTAAACTCGTAATTTTGTTTACATGATTACATACATGGTCAATTCCATGCAAACAGGACAGCCTGACTGAAAAAATTTCTATTAATTTTACAATATGTTTTGACTGTTTCTATTAAGTAATATATAAAACAATATGAATATGAAATTTTGTGACAAACGTTCAAGGCATTAATGATAAAGTGTAATTTAATTTGTTGCAATAATTGTTTATATTTTTATGATCATTACTGCGTTTTATTTCCGTAAGTTTGAATATACTTTATCGTGCATTTTTAATACTGTAATTAATATTTTTAATAAATATATACATTGTTAATGATTTATTTTATCAGTTTATATGTTTTATTTGCACGCAATGAAAGTAATTTGCTTTTAAAATGTGTGTAAATATTTTGTAACATGCATAACAAAAACACTATATAATTTCCATATAATTGTATGTGTAACCCCCATTCATCCCTAACTTTTACAAAATAGAAACGGTTTATTTATAAACGGTTTTATACTGTTCTTGAATGTAAAATCTTTATATTTTACCTGTCATGAACAAAAAACATTCAGTAACGCCCGTTACTTTCATTGTTACGCGCGTTACCTCTTTTGTTATGCGCGTTACCTCTTTCGTTATGCGCGTTACTGTCGTATTTTCTCTCTATATCAGATGAAACAGTTAAAGTGAATAATTTCCTAAAGTGGCACACCCTAATAGCTTTATAGAAGCGATAGACCTAGGATGAAGAATAGGAATCAGTTATCAGTTATACACTATGTATTAATCTTATAAAACTTACACATCATAATTTTAAACTTAGGCCTGATATAGTTTATAGTTTCATCAAAGATGTTTTTTAACTCAATGATTATGAATGAACCTTTATGGAATTTAATTTCAGATCATGGCGAAAACCAATGCACAACGGCAAAAGGAGTTCCGGGAACGACACCCAGAATATAAAGAAAAGGAGAATGCTCGCAAGAAAGAATACCATTCTCGACGAAAACCGAAAGCTAAAAGGGATAAAATAAAGCTTCAGACACGGTTAAGAGTAGCGGCATACCGTCAAAGAAAAAAAGAATATTGCTCACGATGAGCCATCATGCACAAACATGTCTTCTCCATATGGCTCACAAAGTTCCGAAACTAGGGCGTTTAACAGGTATTATGCGATATTAATTTATTTGCAGAATATCGGAACTTTATTAAACGTTATTTGATTATTATACATATGGTCATGGATTCAGGGTTCTACATTCAATGAAGACAGCTCTTCCTGGTTCACCCAGGAAATGTGCGCACATCTTCCACCGAATCCAGACAGAATATGGGATGAAACCTAAGAAGCATCCCCGTGGTTCCTATGTAATAAGCCAAACTGTTGTGGAATGTGTTCAGTCATTCTATATAAAGGATGATGTATCATACCAAGCCCCAGGGAAGCGTGATTATGTGTCTGTAAGAAACCCTGATGGAACCAAGGTGGAGAAACCAAAGGTAGATTTATTTTAATTGCAATGTTATATATTGACCAAAAACGAAACATACGATAACGTGTGCTTATAACACAAACATTTCAGAGGTATCTGACAATGACACTGACAGAAGCATACCAGCAGTTTCTGACAGAGTATCCTGCAATGAAGATAGGAAAATCAAAGTTTTCAAAATTGCGCCCATCACATGTGCTAGTGGTAGGGGATACTCCACAGAATGTGTGCGTCTGTCAAATGCATTACAACTTTATCAGGTAATGTGTAAAGTGAACATTGCACAATGCAGCATATATATATATATATATATACATAAAGCTTGGGTATAAATTAACCTTTCAGTACCGTCAACTCGATATCCTGCATGATTCCTGAGATCATACCACCATATTCAGAGAAATGGACCGATTTGGTAGTGTGCGCGGATTCACGTGAGGAGTGTTTCTTTGGTGAATGCGAAAAATGTTGCTTGAGAATAGGTCTCAGAGAAATCGCACTGTCTGAACATGAAAGTTTGATGGAAGTGGAAATATGTCGTTGGGAAAAAAGAGAAAATGAGATTTTGCACCACAGCCAGTTGGTGAAGAGGAAAGTTACACAGTCTCTGGGGTCTGCCTTAGAAGTAAGAATGAATGCGTTGGTATCATCAACTGAACTTGCTTTTATTCGAATACAATATTTTCAAGGACCTTCTTCTGAATTTGCCGCAATTTCTAAAACACCATTACACAAAACGGTGGCAGAACAAGCACGCCAATGATTTAAAGTCAACTGCGACTCCTCAACGTGTCATTTGTCAATTTGATTTTGCCGAAAATTATGGTTGTGCGTTCCAAGACGAAACACAAGGAGCGCATTGGCTTTCAGAGCCACGTTTCTGTGTTCACAGCGTGTTTGTGGAGCGGAGAGTCGACGCCGTGCTCATATGTGGTTGTGTCTGACAGTCTTGTTCACGACAAGACAACTGTTGCATCAAATTTTGTTCAAGTTATGCGAGAGTTTTGTCTGAACACAGCCAGTGTGTTGAAATCCACATTCTAAGTGATGGCCCATCATCACAAATGAAAAACAAATTTACATTTGCATTGCTTGAGAATTTCCGTAATCAATTTCACCTAGACAGATTGACGTGGTCGTTTTTTGCCACTTCTCACGGTAAAGGACCCGTGGATGCCGTAGGTTAGTTGTTTGTTAATGTTAAGACTATATAGTATATATATGTCAACTAGCAAATTTATGGATCAGACTTGTAATTTTTCAGGGGAATGGCGATACGTATTGTTTGGAGATCTGTGTTGAGTCGACGTGTACATGCGGTGACAAATGCAGCAGAGTTTTCTGGGGCATTGGCTCAGTCACGTTCTAGTATGAAAGTGCTACTATCCACTGCTGAGACCATGCAAGATGCACTAGCGTTTGTGGATGCAGTCACCGTGTTTGGAAATGCGAAAAAAGTACCACAAATAATGCTGGATCATTTCTGGAACTGTGATAATCGGGGTGTAACTCGAGATAGACTCAGTAGGAAGCCACCTGTTGACTCAACTTTGTTTGAATTATTTGACCTGGACATTGATATTGTAAGTCATTTTCTTAGTTAAAAATAATATACTGTAATAATCTTCAAGGATGTTTCATTTTTCATACCTTACAGACGGCTGCATCCTTGTTCACTAGTCTTATTCAGCCAACATTGTCACCTATCGCGGAGGCTCAACCAGCCGAATTATCAGCCATCATGGAGCCACAGTCTTCATCATCACCGATCGGGACGATGCCTGCAGTACCAATGTCCTCAGCAACCTTGGAGTCACCTATCGTAGAGGTGCAATTAGTATTATCACCTATCAAGGAGTCACAGCCTTCATCATCACCAATCGTGGCGATGCCTCCAGTACCAATGTCCTCAACGTTGCCACCAAGCACATCCATGATTGGTACGGTGGTAAAATGTCTTGTTTTGGGAGACAAAGGAAAATCGAAAGTGTACTTGGGTGTTGCGCTTGGAGAAGATGACCGCTTATTGCAGATTCGATTCCTCAGGCGTGGGCGACATCACGGGATGTACGTACATCCATATGTGGATGATTGTTCATGGGAACCTAAAGAAAACTGCACAATTTTGTCTCCACAACCAACTTTAAACCATCGTGGAGGTTATGTGTTTAACATTGATCCACTTATTTGACTTTTATGAATGTTGTGAAACTTAGTAACTTCCCATTATTATTGTACTACAACTTCAATATGGAATGAATTAGAGGACTATATGTGTACACAAACCTTAAGTAACGCGCGTAACAAAAAATCTGTGTAACGCCCGTAACACAAAAAATCGTCATTTTCTTCTAAGATGATGATACTGTGAAAATATCATGGTGTTTTTCAGATGATCTAAACATCCTTTAAGCATAAAAATCCAGTTCATGATGTAAGTCCATAAGGTACTTTTAATACCACACCTTAAAACTCACAAGAAAATCCTATGTCCAAATGATGTAACGCGCGTAACAGCATGTTATTATGTAATACTTCGAAATCGATTATCTTAATTGCATATTTTGCAATTTAATTTTAAAACACATAGAATTTTTGAGAACTTAAGGTTTTTTAAGTCCTAAAATCTTTAAAATTTTCAAAACTATATCACTTTTTTTGTCTATATTGTAACGCGCATAACGCGTGGAAATGACCACATAATGATACCTACAAAACTTTTATCTAATTAATTAATTAAGTTGTATTTTTTAACCCTTTAATGCCGAACGCTACTTAAAAATCTTACCGTTATTTTCTTCCATAATTTAGGAATTTGAGTGCCATTCGACTGATTATTTTTCATTTTTTTTGAAATTATAAAAGTTGAAATGTCAGCGATTACCATTTTATTGTCACAAAAGTTACAATGGTGGTCAAAACAGTGCAATTTTCTGCCAGATGGTATTGCGTTCAACTAACAAACTTTCACGTGATTCCGCCATATAAATTTGCACTTGTTTGCTGTGCTCCTTGGCAGTCTTCCATGATCTCTCGATTCATTGTGTATTGGGCCCTGTTTTATGGTTGACAAAATTTATAAGCTGATTTGCTGTTTAATATGCCAGGCCAGGAAATGCTGCTATGGCATTGGACGCACGTAATTGATCCGACGATATGGTTGTGCTGGGGTAAATGTTGCTCACGATATCTGCTTATATGTCAGGAACTGTTAACATAAAACAATCACCTATTTCACGAAAAATTCCACTAAATAGTTATTGTTGTGGTAAAACTTGTCCAGCTTCATTCTTCCGGCGCGTGAACATACTTTCATCTATTCCAACTGCTTCATATGGTCCGCCAATAACTACTTGATTAATAATAAGTGTAATGCCGCATACTTTTTAAATGTAGTTATTCCAATCTAATACCTTTTCCTTTGCTATTCTCAACTCAGAAGCACAAAAAAATATGTTTATAATTTTAATTATTGCTTATTGAAGGTAAAATATTTAATTTATTTAATGACTTGTGAACCGCTGATCTCAAGAAATGTTTTCTTTTATTTCTTTTATTTGTAAGAACTGATGCTATGAAAGCTTCAAAAATATATTAAACTTTCTGTAATTTTATTCTTGTTGACTCCTATTTCTCTATTTTTTCGGTAATTTTTGAATGACATCCTTGTGATAAAGATCTAGTTTTCTTGTATCTGGATGAAACTGAATAAATATTTTCAAGACTAGAAAAAAGAACTAAGAAAAGAAATAGCTGCATTTGAAAAGGAAAGTACTTGTGTGATACATTTTCATATTGTTTTCAAAGTACCTAAGAATAATTAAACCTAAGGGTGTCGAAAGTGAAGGTTGTAGTATCGTTATCTACAGTTTAAATTGGATTTGAACTTTTCAAAGATTATTTTCTTAGCTAAATATGTCAAAGAGTTACTTATACGTCTCTATCAACTCTTCTCATTTAAGTATTTATTTTTTTTGTCTTAGATACCAGTATCCCTGCTTTTAATACAAGTTTCTTCCCTTCAAAATTTCAAAAACAAAATAATTAAATTATGCAAATTAAATTTCTCAAGTCCAAACAATTAGGTAGGCGACAGTTCTCTTAAAACAAAACATTTAAGTAGGTGACTTCTTGATTTTATTCTCTGTTGGCGCATAGGAAGTGATGTTTAATGTCCTACGGTCGCTGCTAGATTTGTCATCAACTCTTTCCTAAACGCTTTCCTGACTTATGCTTACTATCTATATACCCATGGATACTACCATGTTGGTAATGTACATAGTGGCTGAAAATTAATAAGCAAATGAGCTCCATTACCAGATCTACTGCTTTTTACATTTTTTTCTTTTGGGGTCATGACTGCCAACAGAAGGTATTACGTTACTTTGTCACTATGAATTCATTTCTGGAGTTATTGCTCTTTCTTGTTCATTTAGTTAGTTTCCTCATTGTTTGATGTTAATCAATGTCAATTTCAAAATTTGAGTAGGTGTCTGTCTTTATTTCTTCTTTTGACAATTTATTCCTGGATCTCTTAGTGATTGTTACTGACTGAGTTTGGCTTTCGTTGTGAGCAGGTGTGATTGAAATGGTAGAAATGCGATCAATAGATATTGATAGTAATTTCCTTCATTCCAGATCGATTTGTATTCCAAACACTATCTCTCCAAGAGAGAATGTTTATACTGTCTGCTCTACTCGCATTAGGTCACAAAAATTTTGATACTACCTACGTTTTCACTCCGTCAATTTCTAGGTAACTGCACGGACACTGGTGTATCCGTGATAGTGACCTGTGTCAGACACCAGCGCTATTTCACCTAGCTCAATAAGGCAACCACCATAGGAACAGACAGCCTGACTCGGGACCAAAACCGAGGCATGTTTCAGCCTTGCAACTAGTTCGCCGTTCAAGGTCACTGCTCTTCCTACCAGATAATCTAATTAGGAAACTGCCTAGGAAACATCCTAGGTTCATCATTTATCAACTATTTTTCCGATCACCATTTCATTGATTCGATGTTGACCAGACCACTTTTATTAAAAACAAAAGACAGGAAACAATATGTGAAAATTTATTGTATCAGCATTGCAATATAAATTAGTTAATATATAAACATAACTTAAGATTTCACTAGCATTAAATGGTTTAACAGAATTCACGTAATCCTAGATTTTACATTCAATTCTCCTTATTTAAAATTTCTTTTGCAACCCCAACAAATTCGTAGATACGCTCTCGTTTTATGAAAATATTTTCAAGGTGAGAAAATCAATATTTATTAAATAACTAAGTCTTAATAGTTTTAATTGATGTAAAAACATATCTCTCTATATATAAAAAGCTAAGGTCAACTCCATCCGAATTTTACATTTCTTTAAATTTTTTAAAATTTTTTAAAAATTTTTTTTATTATTTTTTTAATTTTTAATTTTTTTATTGTTTTTGTTCTTTTGTAGTTATCGTTCTATATTAGTTTGAAATAGGTTTATGCTATTATCTTTTATCATAGTTATGTAAACATATTAATAAACTGAATCTTACTCCTGTCCAAGAATACCATGGATATTTACTTTATCATTAACCCCACGTTCAAACGGGGTTGGTGAAGAGAAGCGAACAGGGGCAGAGCCCCTTGTTTTTAAAATTTTCATTAAAAACAGAATGTAATGATTTATTATCATTTTGATACATGTTTAATATGCTATTAAAGCAATATTTCTATTTTTATAATTATCTTTTTATTTATTTATTTTTATAAATCCGCCAGATAAATAATATCTCAGTACTAAGAATCTTGGTATGTCAAAACTTAGGTACCGCAATTCCCGAATTGTGACAAAAGTAGATACTTAAAAGATACTTAAATTAAATATAATTAAAAAACTTTTTAAATTGATTCATTATTTTCCTTTTGTAAATTTACTAAAGCTTTCCAATAAAGATTTTTGAAATTTTTTTCCTTTATTATTTCAAAAATAATAAAATATATTTGATTAAAAAAAGTTATTCTAACTTAGAAAATGATGTTTCAGTAAATCAAATTTAATAACAGACTTCATTTCCGTTAAACTGAGAATCAACTTAACACAGGGAGTCAATATTTATTTTTCCCCATTTCTCGTCAATGAAATGATTAACACGAAAAGTTAATTTACATTTCGACATTTTTCACAATAAATTTTTTTAATTTGCTCATTTTTATCGAAAAAATTATCGGTCTAAAATCTTATTAAGAAAAAATTCTATCTTAAAGACAATATTTTTACATTTCTTAAAATTTTTTACATTTAAATTATTTTATTAAAAATTAATTTTATTAATTTAAAATTAATTATATTAATTTGTGTATGATTGGATGAGAATTGATTTATAAAATTTTTAAATTTAACTTTGGTGAGCCGTTAGATGGTCTTATAGAAATCTCATATAATACAATCATCAATTTTAATATTAAACTTCTAAATTACAGTAACAGTAATTATTTTATTTTAAAGAGCTTGAAGACTATAAATCAGTAATATATCGATATTCTTGATATTCACAAATTTTCGGCACTGCCTTTTTCAAGTGAATTCACTTGAACATTATTAGAAGCTGCTAAAACATCTTATAAATTATTTTTTAAATCCGGTTCAAAAGTTAACGTCATAAATCCAAGTATTTATTTAATGAAATATTGTATAATTTCCAAACAAATTTTCAGTGTTGAATAAAATATTTAAAAAAACCATTTATTAAAATTTCGATATTTAAAATATATTTATTTAAAAATGATCCGGTTAAAAAGCTTGTTTAATTAAAAAATTTCAGTTTAAAAATTATTTTAAATAGTCAATTATTTATCATTTAAAATTATCTTAATAATTTTTTGAAATATTTAACTCTCAGCTGAAAACACATCACAAAAATTATTATCATAATAATTTCAACAATCCTTCAAATAGGATGATGCCTGTTCAATCATCTCAGCAACAAGCTGACCGGGTATTCTCAAATACCAATGCAAAATCCCCCAAAGCCGGTACTCATGGATTTAGATTCGACATTTTTTAACTAATCAAACAATCCCTGCTGGTAATTCATGATTCTCCCCAGTGCATATTAATGTTTAAATAATGCACAATAAACGACAGACAGTTTCAGCAATGTTATTAAGCCACCAAAAACAATTTGACAAGGTGTTCCTTGTAAGCAGATTACAAATAGTTTTCGATTAAAGTTCTTATATAGCTACACAACATGAAAGCAATGAATTTTTTCATGCCCAGCTGGCATATGGTGTCGTACAATTCTTGGAGACAGACCCAACTCTCCAAAAAATTAATTTTTTAAAACAAAGGCGCTTTTTTTGTAAAATTTTCTAATTTCTAATTTGCAATTTCATTTATAAAAATATTGATCAAAATATATAAAAAATTATTATGTTGATAAATTATTATGATTCAGTATTATAAAATTTGTTAGTAAAATCCTTGGTGCCTATAAATTATCAGATAATAGTAGTTAGTTTCAAAATAAAGTTATCATCGCCACAACTTGGTAAATTTTTTCAAAAGAACTCATCAGCAGAAAGGTTGATAACCGTTGAGTTAGAACATAATTTATATTCTGGCCGAAAACTTCATCACCGAGAGAAGTCATGTTTCTTAATGAAATGGACAAGATAGTGGATGATTTTGAACATGGGCTATTTCAGGAAATTATGGTTATGCTATTCAAACAATTACCAAAATGTGCTTCTAGTTCATATTTTCAAGTTGCCGAAAGATCTCTTTATTGTGGGAACAATGCATATATAGTATTCATTATTATGTTTAAATTACGTGAATGGATTGATCACTGCTGGCACAACCCTTTCTCCCAGCCCCCCCCCCTCTACTAAAGAAAAAAATATTGAGCTAAACATAAATGTTGTATAATATTTTTAAGTAGCTAAACTAATATTTTTATATCTGTCAAGAAAGTTTTTATGTATTTCACATCAAAATAACTCAAATTTTAAGAAGATCAAGCCATCTTTAAAATATAATCACTGACACAGTATATAAAATAAGTAGGTCATATAGTTTTAATAAATAAATAAGCAGGTCAAACAGCACATACATATTCGTTAAAATTATAGTCCCCACTGGTACAATATATACTATATAGTTTTATTAGATATAGGTTATACACACAAATTATATAGCTTAATTAATTACACAAAAATACTATATATTTTAATTACGCATACCTACACCCTTTATAGTTTTATTTAATAAATAAGTATGTTATACACACATACACATAAAATCTGAAAATAACAGTCCCGCTGGCACATTATGGAAATTATTTATGTCATGACAACATTGAATTAAAAAGAGAGTTTGAAGACTATAAATCAGTAATATATCGATGTTTGTTGATATATTACTGATTTATAGTCTTCAAACTCTCTTTTTAATTCAATGGATAAAATAATAAGTGGTGAAATTGGAAGAAATAAAAGTTCTTATAATAATAATATATAACATCTCTATATAGATATCTACTTTAAAACATAGTCCCCGCTATACTACTATATATAATATGTAGATCAAGTCAATAAATAACATCTTTTATTAAATTTTGTCGGTTTTAATTGATTATTTTGAGTATTTCTTGCCGAGTAATTTGGCGAAAAACGGCTCATTTCAAAGAGATTTCCTCTGGATTTTCGAATGTTATTTGTGGTGATCTAAGGTCAAAATTCAAAAATAATATTTTTAAATGATGCTACTTAAACCTTCAATGGTTCAACCGTGGTGAGTCAAAACATTTAAAAAGGTTCTAAATTTTTGAAATTCCTCAAAATCATTGGGTTCCCAAATTTTTTTGGTCACCATTTTTGGTTAGTTGATAGAGTCGTGTGTGCTCTACATTATGGTGATATTTAGACTTTCGAGGATATGACCATGATGAGTCAAAACCTTCAAAGGGTAAAACTTTTTGATTATTTCAAACATGATTTAAAAGATATGCAAGTAGATGGATTGGGCACCGCTGGCACAGGGCACCGCTAGCACAGTACCCCCCCCCACCCCCCCGGTAGTAAAATTTTTTAAAAAATGCTAAGTCTAAAAGTACATTTTTTTTCAAGGTCAAATTTAAACAAAGACATATGACTCATCAAGGTCATTGAAACAAAGACCATGACTCATCCGATGACTCATCAAATTTCTCAGGTCATTTAAACAAAGACCATGACTCATCCGATGACTCATCAAGGTCATTTTCAAGGTCATATGACTCATCCGATGAGTCATAAAAATTTTCAAGGTCATTTAAACAAAGACCATGACTCATCCAAGGTCATTCTCAAGGTCACGTGACTCATTCGATGAGTCATAAAAATTTTCAAGGTCATTTAAACAAAGACCATGACTCATCAAGGTCATTCTCAAGGTCACGTGACTCATCCAAGGTCATTCTCAAGGTCGTATGACTCATCCAAGGTCATTCTCAAGGTCATATGACTCATACTATGACTCATCAAAAAATTTTCAAGGTCATATGACTCATACTATGACTCATCAAAAAATTTTCAAGGTCATATGACTCATACTATGAATCATCAAAAAAATTTTCAAGGTCATATGACTCATGCTATGACTCATCAAAAATTTTCAAGGTCATCTGAGTCATCCTATGACTCATCAAGGTCATTTTCAAGGTCGCATGACTCATCCAAGGTTATTCCCAAAGGTCATATGATTCACCGCGATGAGTCATCAAGGTCATATTATTATTTTTAAAAATATTATTATTTTATTTTTAATTTTTTCAAAGTTCCCGCCAACGAAAATTATTCATTGATAGCTCATTTTAAAGCTCAATCCAAGACCTTTCGAATGAGCTATATATCTTGTTACTATTATTATTATTATTATTATTATTATTATTATTATTATTATTATTATTATTATTATTATTATTATTATTATTATTATTATTATTATTATTATTATTATTATTATTATTATTATTATTATTATTATTATTATTATTATTATTATTATTATTATTATTATTATTATTATTATTATTATTATTATTATTATTATTATTATTATTATTAGTATTAGCTTGATGCAAGACCTTTCGAATGAGCTATTGAAAGTACCATCATCATCACTAATTGACAAAGTTATTAACATTTACCCAAGACCATTTTCAAGGTCATATAATTATTATTATTTTTCAAAAATATTATTAAGTGTGCTAGCGGTGCCCTACTATTTGGCATGCCAAAAGTTATCGTTCCCATCATTTTATTTCATCGATCGATAGCTTGTTTTGAAGCTTGGTGCAAGACCTTTCGAATGAGTTATAATGGTCATCACCATCATTAATATTGGCAAAGTTATTAACATTTTCCCGAGACCATTTTCAAGGTCATTTGACTATTTTATTATTATTTTTTAAAATATTATTTTTTTTTCAAGGTCAAATTTTTTTAAAGGTCATTTATTTTTCAAGGTCAAATTTTTTTCAAGGTCAATTTTTTTTTCAAGGTCAAATTTTTTTTCAAGGTCAATATTTTAAAATTTAAATTTACAGAGTTCCCGCCAACGAACATTATTCAACGATAGCTCATTTGAAAGCCCAATCCAGGACCTTTCGATTGAGCCATATATCTCATTATTAACATTATTATTTCTAAAGATATTATTATTATTATAATTATTATTATTATTTTTCAAAATATTATATATTTTCAAGGTCATATTATTATTTTTCAAAATATTATTATTTTCAAGGTCATATTATTATTTTTCAAAATATTATTATTTTCAAGGTCATATTATTATTTTTCAAAATATTATTATTTTCAAGGTCATATTATTATTTTTCAAAATATTATTATTTTCAAGGTCATATTATTATTTTTCAAAATATTATTATTTTCAAGGTCATATTATTATTTTTCAAAATATTATTATTTTCAAGGTCATATTATTATTTTTCAAAATATTATTATTTTCAAGTTCATATTATTATTTTTCAAAATATTATTATTTTCAAGGTCATATTATTATTTTTCAAAATATTATTATTTTCAAGGTCATATTATTATTTTTCAAAATATTATTATTTTCAAGGTCATATTATTATTTGTCAAAATATTATTATTTCAAGGTCATATTATTATTTTATTTTTGTTTTAATTATCGACTACGTAATAATTTAATTTTGTTTAAATCGTTGATTATATGATAATATTATTATTTTTTGTTTTAATTATCGATTACGTAATAATTTAATTTTGTTTAAATCGTTGATTATATAATAATATTTTTATTTTTGTTTTAATTATCGATTATGTAATAATTTAATTTTGTTTAAATCGTTGATTATATTATTATTTTTTGTTTTAATTATCAATTACATAATAATTTAATTTTGTTTAAATCATTGATTATATAATAATATTTTTATTTTTGTTTAAATTATCGATTATGTAATAATTTAATTTTGTTTAAATCGTTGATTATATTATTATTTTTTGTTTTAATTATCGATTACGTAATAATTTATTTTATCATTATTATTGGGAAAGATATTAACGCCCGCGCGGAAGATGTTATTTATTATTTTCAAAGTTTTAATCAATATTATTTTTATTATTATTATTATTATTATTATTATTATTATTATTATTATTATTATTATTATTATTATTATTATTTCTAAAGTTATTTTGAAAGTTATTTTGAAAATTCTTCTTATTATTATTATTATAATTTGCAAATATTCATTAAACCTAATTTCTACGTCAATTTCATGATTTCAACATTTTCATCATTTGCATGAATATTTTAATAATTTTCAATATTTTCATTATTATTTCAGGAACATTTTCATTAGTTACATGAACATTTTCATCAAATATTTTTCAAAGTAATATTTCCGTTAGCTTATTTTCAAACAGTTTTTTCAAAGTTCTTATTATTACTATTATTATTATTATTATTATTATATTATTATTATTATTATTATTATTATTATTATTATTATTATTATTATTATTATTATTATTATTATTATTATTATTATTAGTATTATTATTATTATTATTATTATTATTATTATTATTGAAAATATTCATTAAACTTTATTTCTACGTCAATTTCATGATTTTCAACATTTTCATCATTTGCATGAATATTTTAATAATTTTCTACATTTTCAATATTTTCACGATTTTCAACATTTTCATGATTTTCAACATTTTCACGATTTTCAGCATTTTCATGATTATTTCAGGAACATTTCCATCAAATATTTTTCAAAGTATTATTTTCAAAGAATTATTTTCAAAGAATTATTATTATTATTTTTTTATTATTTGCAAAGTTCTAATTATTATTTTAATTTAGAAGTTTCATTATTATTATTAAATATTCATAAAACTTAATTTCTACGTCAATTACATGATTTTCAACATTTTCATCATTTGCATGATTATTTTAATAATTTTCTACATTTTCAATATTTTCACGATTTTCAACATTTTCATGATTATTTCAGGAATTTTTCATCGAATATTTTGCAAAGTATTATTTTCAAAGAATTATTTTCAAATTATTTTCAAAGTTTTTATCAATATTATTATTATTATTATTATTATTATTATTATTATTATTATTATTATTATTATTATTATTATTATTATTATTATTATTATTATTATTATTATTATTATTATTATTATTATTATTATTATTATTATTATTATTATTATTATTATTATTATTATTATTATTATTATTATTATTATTATTATTATTATTATTATTTGCGAAGTTCTTATTATTTTATTTTCGATGTTTTATTATTATTTACTTAAATATTCATAAAACTTCATTTCTGCATCAATTTACGATTTTCAATATTTGATGATTATTTTCAGGAACATTTTCAATAATGTTTAACGTTTTCATCATTTTCAATATTTTCATCATTTTCAATATTTTCACGATTTTCAACATTTTCAGGAACATTTTCCTCATTTTCAACATTTTCACGATTTTCAATATTTTCATGATTATTTTCTTCAAAATTCTTATTTTATTTATAAAATATTATTATTGTCATTTTCAAATTTCTTATTTTCAAAGTATATTATTATTATTATTATTATTATTATTATTATTATTATTATTATTATTATTATTATTATTATTATTATTATTATTATTATTATTATTATTATTATTATTATTATTATTATTATTATTATTATTATTATTATTATTATTATTATTATTATTATTATTATTATTATTATTATTATTATTATTATTATTATTATTATTATTATTATTATTATTATTATTATTATTATTATTATTATTATTATTATTATTATTATTATTATTATTAGTATTAGCTTGGTGCAAGACCTTTCGAATGAGCTATTGAAAGTATCATCATCATCACTAATGACAAAGTTATTAACATTTACCCAAGACCATTTTCAAGGTCATATAATTATTATTATTTTTCAAAAATATTATTAAGTGTGCTAGCGGTGCCCTACTATTTGGCATGCCAAAAGTTATCGTTCCCATCATTTTATCTCATCGATCGATAGCTTGTTTTGAAGCTTGGTGCAAGACCTTTCGAATGAGTTATAATGGTCATCACCATCATTATATTGGCAAAGTTATTAACATTTTCCCGAGACCATTTTCAAGGTCATTTGACTATTTTATTATTATTTTTTAAAATATTATTTTTTTTTCAAGGTCAAATTTTTTAAAGGTCATTTATTTTCAAGGTCAAATTTTTTTCAAGGTCAAATTTTTTTTCAAGGTCAATTTTTTTTCAAGGTCAAATTTTAAAATTTAAATTTACAGAGTTCCCGCCAACGAACATTATTCAACGATAGCTCATTTGAAAGCCCAATCCAGGACCTTTCGATTGAGCCATATATCTCATTATTAACATTATTATTTCTAAAGATATTATTATTATTATAATTATTATTATTATTTATTTATATATTTTTATTTATTATATTATATATTTTCAAGGTCATATTATTATTTTTCAAATATTATTATTTTCAAGGTCATATTATTATTTTTCAAAATATTATTATTTTCAAGGTCATATTATTATTTTTCAAAATATTATTATTTTCAAGGTCATATTATTATTTTTCAAAATATTATTATTTTCAAGGTCATATTATTATTTTTCAAAATATTATTATTTTCAAGGTCATATTATTATTTTTCAAAATATTATTATTTTCAAGGTCATATTATTATTTTTCAAAATATTATTATTTTCAAGTTCATATTATTATTTTTCAAAATATTATTATTTTCAAGGTCATATTATTATTTTTCAAAATATTATTATTTTCAAGGTCATATTATTATTTTTCAAAATATTATTATTTTCAAGGTCATATTATTATTTGTCAAAATATTATTATTTTCAAGGTCATATTATTATTTTATTTTTGTTTTAATTATCGACTACGTAATAATTTAATTTTGTTTAAATCGTTGATTATATGATAATATTATTATTTTTTGTTTTAATTATCGATTACGTAATAATTTAATTTTGTTTAAATCGTTGATTATATAATAATATTTTTATTTTTGTTTTAATTATCGATTATGTAATAATTTAATTTTGTTTAAATCGTTGATTATATTATTATTTTTTGTTTTAATTATCAATTACATAATAATTTAATTTTGTTTAAATCATTGATTATATAATAATATTTTTATTTTTGTTTAAATTATCGATTATGTAATAATTTAATTTTGTTTAAATCGTTGATTATATTATTATTTTTTGTTTTAATTATCGATTACGTAATAATTTATTTTATCATTATTATTGGGAAAGATATTAACGCCCGCGCGGAAGATGTTATTTATTATTTTCAAAGTTTTAATCAATATTATTTTTATTATTATTATTATTATTATTATTATTATTATTATTATTATTATTATTATTATTATTATTATTATTTCTAAAGTTATTTTGAAAGTTATTTTGAAAATTCTTCTTATTATTATTATTATAATTTGCAAATATTCATAAACCTAATTTCTACGTCAATTTCATGATTTCAACATTTTCATCATTTGCATGAATATTTTAATAATTTTCAATATTTTCATTATTATTTCAGGAACATTTTCATTAGTTACATGAACATTTTCATCAAATATTTTTCAAAGTAATATTTCCGTTAGCTTATTTTCAAACAGTTTTTTCAAAGTTCTTATTATTACTATTATTATTATTATTATTATTATATTATTATTATTATTATTATTATTATTATTATTATTATTATTATTATTATTATTATTATTATTATTATTAGTATTATTATTATTATTATTATTATTATTATTATTGAAAATATTCATTAAACTTTATTTCTACGTCAATTTCATGATTTTCAACATTTTCATCATTTGCATGAATATTTTAATAATTTTCTACATTTTCAATATTTTCACGATTTTCAACATTTTCATGATTTTCAACATTTTCACGATTTTCAGCATTTTCATGATTATTTCAGGAACATTTCCATCAAATATTTTTCAAAGTATTATTTTCAAAGAATTATTTTCAAAGAATTATTATTATTATTTTTTTTATTATTTGCAAAGTTCTAATTATTATTTTAATTTAGAAGTTTCATTATTATTATTATTAAATATTCATAAAACTTAATTTCTACGTCAATTACATGATTTTCAACATTTTCATCATTTGCATGATTATTTTAATAATTTTCTACATTTTCAATATTTTCACGATTTTCAACATTTTCATGATTATTTCAGGAATTTTTCATCGAATATTTTGCAAAGTATTATTTTCAAAGAATTATTTTCAAATTATTTCAAAGTTTTTATCAATATTATTATTATTATTATTATTATTATTATTATTATTATTATTATTATTATTATTATTATTATTATTATTATTATTATTATTATTATTATTATTATTATTATTATTATTATTATTATTATTATTATTATTATTATTATTATTATTATTATTATTATTATTATTATTATTATTATTATTTGCGAAGTTCTTATTATTTTATTTTCGATGTTTTATTATTATTTACTTAAATATTCATAAAACTTCATTTCTGCATCAATTTACGATTTTCAATATTTGATGATTATTTTCAGGAACATTTTCAATAATGTTTAACGTTTTCATCATTTTCAATATTTTCATCATTTTCAATATTTTCACGATTTTCAACATTTTCAGGAACATTTCCTCATTTTCAACATTTTCACGATTTTCAATATTTTCATGATTATTTTCTTCAAAATTCTTATTTTATTTATAAAATATTATTATTGTCATTTTCAAATTTCTTATTTTCAAAGTATATTATTATTATTATTATTATTATTATTATTATTATTATTATTATTATATACTCCTAGTCTATCCGACAAAATATTTTGTCCCCCTATGGGTACTGTTCACACTCAACAGGTTGCAAGGGTACTAGTCATGCTTATTATTATTGTTATACAATATGATGTTACTTAAACATTTGAAGGTTCAACCATGGTTACAATTTCTACATTTTGAAAACTCTAATTTGATTGGCTATCTCAATTTTTATAAATGTAAAAACAAAAGTAATTTAGTTATTAAGAAATTTATTTATTACTGATGATTTCTACAAGTAAAACTGTTGAATATGAATGTGTAAATCACAAAACACATTTGGTAACTTTATTATTTTGTCAATATTTTTTATATATGTCATTTATAGCAAGGAAGTCCTACTAGAAATAAGGAAAAATTAAGTCCAACCTATTCCGAAGATAAGCGTTCATTGAAATTTTTTAACAACACAGTTGAAGATTTTATAAATAATCATGATACTTACAGTGATAAGAAAATCATAAATATTTTAAAAATTTTCAAACATTCCTCTATTGAATATTTGATTGATTTATTTAATTATGATAAATGCATTTTAAAGTTATCTAGTTATTTAATGTATTTAGAAAAAATAGTGGTAAACAACGATTCACTGAATGAATACTTTTGGAGTTGTATGTATTTAAGGTTGAAACCGGGATATAGTAGATTGATTTATGAATGGATAGCAAAAGCCGATTTGATTGAAAATAAGCTAACGGAAAAACTGAACGATGTTAAGAAAAGGTATTTAACTTGCTCAATTTGTAAAGAAAATCAAGTTTCAGTTTTGTATTTACCGTGTGGTCACGTAATTGTTTGTTCTAAGTGTCACGAGAAGAATGTTCACAATTGTCAAGCCTGTTCAACACTGATTAATGAATATCATACTATATACATGTAAGTTCTCAATACAAATCAATACAATATCAAAGTCAAATGAATTATTACCATACATAATGACGGTACTATAATGTAGAAAATTTTCAAACATTGAATAATATGAAATCATTTTGGTAATTAAATATATTGGGCGCAACTACCAAATGTTGGTGATATGATGAATGGAATGGTCTGGTATTTATAATATATGATATTATTTTAGATTATTCAGAATGAAATATACCCATGAGTTCATCAAAATGGAAAAAGATCTTCGCACAAACCATGAAGATGTTGGAAAAGCAGAAGAAACCTTAACCAATATTTTAAAGCTGCCATTATATGTTGCAGTAGTATTGGTTATTATTGTTTCGTAAATAAATGTTTTAATTTGTTTTTATAAATTTATTGTTTTATTGTAATACTTTTTGATTAAAACATATTCATTTTGTTTTAATATTTGTATTAATTTTGAAATAGTGCTATTTATATATGGAAATTTACAATTTTATATTATATACAATTATATATACAATTATATTTACAATTATTATAAATCATAATGTTGCTTTTCTTCTGTCCATTCATTCTCCTCTGATATTACTGCCATAATCATCTTCGACATAATGCAAAGATAATATTTCTAATGTCTTTGTTAATCATGCCCATTTTTTGCAAAGTCTTTGTTAATTATGCACTTGTATTGCAAATTTATTAGTCATATATTATTTTTTCATGCCCTGACATAATATTATTATTTTTAATTTTATTATTATGATTATTTTATTTAACAATACCATATAGCAAATTTTTAGGCAATTTGATGAATAGTACATGGTTATTTTAAATATATAGCAATTTCTTAAGTAAAATATTTCCAGATAAATTTAAAAATTTAGTTAGAAATCCATGGTTTTTGGCTGTACCATTTAATTTAAATATTCCTGGATTCATAACAATTTTTTTATATAGTTGATAGTAATACCAATTATCTCAATTATTTAACTAGAAACATAACTGAATTCTTAGGTAATATAGTATTTTTGTGTATTTTTTAGTTAATTTATAAATATTATCTGACATTTTGATGTATCAATGCAATATACAACAAAGTAATCAATAAAAACCATAGCATATTGTAAGTTTTTATATATAGTCTGAATTTATCCGACAATATATTTTGTCCCCCTATGTGTATTTGTCGTAAGGGTACTGCTTACATTCAACATGTCGCAAGAGTATATTAATTAAAGCACATGTATATTAGTTAAAAATTCTTAGGCAATTTAGTGAGAAATGGATGATCATAGATATCAGAAATTCGTGAATATTTCGAATGTAACTTACCGAATTCTCATTTCGAGCGACTAATTTATTGGTTAACTTTGTCATGTTTAGTCATTTAAAATAATATTTAGCAAAAGATAAGATATGAATATTTAGTATTTCATAGGTAATTTATTCATCTAATGTTCATTACAATAGTTAATATAACTTCGTGAGAAATGCATGGTTATTAATATATTCATTGATAATTTTGGTAGAAAGTCTTCATCATTTGGAGTAAATTTCTATCTTTGTTTGAGGCAAAAGGAGTCATAATAGAAACATGATCATTTGTTATCAATTTACCAATTAAGGTGCTTATTAGTTAGAAATATAGGGTTACAATTCTTTTCTAATTTAATGAGATGATCATTGGGTGTAATATATCTTTGTGAGAAATACATGGTTAACATTTTTAAATAGGGATTTTGAGTAACTTTTACCAAAACAGGGATATTTTGTGCGATCAATTTATGAATATTGGTTAATTTTCTCTTTTTTAGTCATTTAAAATAATATTTAACAAAGGTAATTTAGCAAAATATCATTGAAAGATTTATCCATCCGATAACAATATTCCTTCAATAGATTTTACTCTTAATATTCAACCGATTTAATTTCTAGAAATCTAATTAAAATCACAAATTTCCTTCACTGATATCCCCACAATGAATAAAATAACTTCTTAAATAAAATAATTTAAAGAAATAACCTTTGATATCAATCCAAATTAATTCTAAAGATTTCAAATATTTCATTGTCAAAACCAAGTAAATAGATCATTAACCCTAAACGACTTAATAAAACAGTGGATAATTAATAAAAACTTGTTCTAAAACATAAATCTAAATTACTGTGCAATAACATTCATCACAGCCTAATAAACGATATAATTTCACTTGAATTATTATTAATTCATAGCTAAATACTGACTATTTCCCTTGAAAATTTGATATTTTACCAATAAGAACTTTGTCGATTTAAATAGAGATTTCAAAACATGTCCACCTTAACCGATCCCTCACCAAATATTTCTACCATTTTAAACACCCCCTTAAAAATCATATATTACCATCTTAACCGAACCTTCACTAAATCCAACCGACTTTAATATATCAATTCTCTTAAAATCCATAGGAAATTCTTCAAAATATGAATTTTATTTAATTGTTACAAACATTCTTCCATTGAAATAATTTATTATCTAAATTCATGTAGTAAAAGCCCACTAAAAGATCAAAATTCACTAAAATCAATATTTTCTACAAATATTTCACCACATTTACCATCAAATACCTAACTAGAGATGAAATATATTGATCATAATTCTTCATCGATTCAGCCAATTATATAGCAATTATAACGTGATATATCTTTCAAAATCACAAGATTTCAGTATATTTTACAATAATTTTCAAGTAGATTTCAAATATATCATCATGATAAAATTAGCTGGTTTCAACTTTAGATTTTCAATATTTAAAAGTTCATCAATATTCGTAGAAAATATATGAAAGAATTATTTAGTCAAAGTCAATATCATTACAAAGTCATCATAAAAATTAAATAATAATCACTTGATTATTGTAAAAACTCTAATTATTAACATAACTGTCATTAAAAATAATTTTTATTTAAAATTAAATTTAAAAACAAGTCAATAAAATATAGCAAATTATCAAGAAATTAATTAAATTTGTCTTAGAAATAACACTAAAACCTTAAATTTTAAAATATACTTTCAATTACTCACAAAAGGGTTAGTAATAATGTTAGTAAAATCCCGCTAACTCTAAAAAATTACCAATGAATTTAATGCTAATTAATAACCTAAAATTTGCCTAAATAAAATCATTAAAACACACCAGTACCAATTGTGAACAGTACCCTTACGAGCAGTACCAATTGTGAACAGTACCCTTACGAGCAGTACCAATTGTGAACAGTACCCATAGAGGGAGAAAATATCTTGTCGGATAAACTCAGAGTATATATATAATAAAACGAATTAACAATAACTCCATCAAATTGAATCTGTCAAATTATCACAAATTTTGATAAAAAATCTTATTCTAAAATGGTAAGGAGCGTAAAGTCGAAAGATAATAACTAACACTCTTTGTCCCCTTTTTTACTTGAAGTTTCATTTTCATTGTATCTTAAATTATCTTTTAGAATATTTGTTTTTGAAATTGAAATATTTAGTGTAAAATAGTAAATTTAATAATAAATTGCTAATATTACAATATTAATCAAAATTTAAAATATGAATTTATCATAATTACTCAGTCAAATACCATTCACCGTTTGTTATGTAATAACATAATCATTTGGGGATTAAATACTTTATCAAATAAATGTTTATCACATTATTAAAATATTTTAATTCATTAGTAACTCATATAATAGAAATAATTTTATTTATATATCATCATCACTTATAGCCGCCGATTCTCGATTTTCCACTAATTATTATCACTTATATCCTTCCCACAAATATTTTTTAAATTGTATTAAATATATTTTATTAAAGTGATCATTTTTATGAATTTTTACGAAATTTATAAATTTTATGAAATAATTTTAAAATATATTAATATATATCCATGCCACTTCTCAGTATATTTTCATCGACCTTCTATAATCCAATAATGAATAATTCTAACACTTATTTTAACCCTTTTGAATTTTATTATTAATTTATCACAGAATATTAAATAATTTACTAACTTTAATGAAGATTCTTACCACCTGAGAATAATATTGTTAATTTTATCTCTGTGTTATTAAAATTATCTTTCGACTTTACGCTCCTTACCATTTTAGAATAAGATTTTTTATCAAAATTTGTGATAATTTGACAGATTCAATTTGATGGAGTTATTGTTAATTCGTTTTATTATATATATACTCTGAGTTTATCCGACAAGATATTTTCTCCCTCTATGGGTACTGTTCACAATTGGTACTGCTCGTAAGGGTACTGTTCACAATTGGTACTGCTCGTAAGGGTACTGTTCACAAATGGTACTGGTGTGTTTTAATGATTTTATTTAGGCAAATTTTAGGTTATTAATTAGCATTAAATTCATTGGTAATTTTTTAGAGTTAGCGGGATTTTACTAACATTATTACTAACCCTTTTGTGAGTAATTGAAAGTATATTTTAAAATTTAAGGTTTTAGTGTTATTTCTAAGACAAATTTAATTAATTTCTTGATAATTTGCTATATTTTATTGACTTGTTTTTAAATTTAATTTTAAATAAAAATTATTTTTAATGACAGTTATGTTAATAATTAGAGTTTTTACAATAATCAAGTGGTTATTATTTAATTTTTATGATGACTTTGTAATGATATTGACTTTGACTAAATAATTCTTTCATATATTTTCTACGAATATTGATGAACTTTTAAATATTGAAAATCTAAAGTTGAAACCAGCTAATTTTATCATGATGATATATTTGAAATCTACTTGAAAATTATTGTAAAATATACTGAAATTTGTGATTTTGAAAGATATATCACGTTATAATTGCTATATAATTGGCTGAATCGATGAAGAATTATGATCAATATATTTCATCTCTAGTTAGGTATTTGATGGTAAATGTGGTGAAATATTTGTAGAAAATATTGATTTTAGTGAATTTTGATCTTTTAGTGGGCTTTTACTACATGAATTTAGATAATAAATTATTTCAATGGAAGAATGTTTGTAACAATTAAATAAAATTCATATTTTGAAGAATTTCCTATGGATTTTAAGAGAATTGATATATTAAAGTCGGTTGGATTTAGTGAAGGTTCGGTTAAGATGGTAATATATGATTTTTAAGGGGGTGTTTAAAATGGTAGAAATATTTGGTGAGGGATCGGTTAAGGTGGACATGTTTTGAAATCTCTATTTAAATCGACAAAGTTCTTATTGGTAAAATATCAAATTTTCAAGGGAAATAGTCAGTATTTAGCTATGAATTAATAATAATTCAAGTGAAATTATATCGTTTATTAGGCTGTGATGAATGTTATTGCACAGTAATTTAGATTTATGTTTTAGAACAAGTTTTTATTAATTATCCACTGTTTTATTAAGTCGTTTAGGGTTAATGATCTATTTACTTGGTTTTGACAATGAAATATTTGAAATCTTTAGAATTAATTTGGATTGATATCAAAGGTTATTTCTTTAAATTATTTTATTTAAGAAGTTATTTTATTCATTGTGGGGATATCAGTGAAGGAAATTTGTGATTTTAATTAGATTTCTAGAAATTAAATCGGTTGAATATTAAGAGTAAAATCTATTGAAGGAATATTGTTATCGGATGGATAAATCTTTCAATGATATTTTGCTAAATTACCTTTGTTAAATATTATTTTAAATGACTAAAAAGAGAAAATTAACCAATATTCATAAATTGATCGCACAAAATATCCCTGTTTTGGTAAAAGTTACTCAAAAATCCCTATTTAAAAATGTTAACCATGTATTTCTCACAAAGATATATTACACCCAATGATCATCTCATTAAATTAGAAAAGAATTGTAACCCTATATTTCTAACTAATAAGCACCTTAATTGGTAAATTGATAACAAATGATCATGTTTCTATTATGACTCCTTTTGCCTCAAACAAAGATAGAAATTTACTCCAAATGATACAGACTTTCTACCAAAATTATCAATGAATATATTAATAACCATGCATTTCTCACGAAGTTATATTAACTATTGTAATGAACATTAGATGAATAAATTACCTATGAAATACTAAATATTCATATCTTATCTTTTGCTAAATATTATTTTAAATGACTAAACATGACAAAGTTAACCAATAAATTAGTCGCTCGAAATGAGAATTCGGTAAGTTACATTCGAAATATTCACGAATTTCTGATATCTATGATCATCCATTTCTCACTAAATTGCCTAAGAATTTTTAACTAATATACATGTGCTTTAATTAATATACTCTTGCGACATGTTGAATGTAAGCAGTACCCTTACGACAAATACACATAGGGGGACAAAATATATTGTCGGATAAATTCAGACTATATATAAAAACTTACAATATGCTATGGTTTTTATTGATTACTTTGTTGTATATTGCATTGATACATCAAAATGTCAGATAATATTTATAAATTAACTAAAAAATACACAAAAATACTATATTACCTAAGAATTCAGTTATGTTTCTAGTTAAATAATTGAGATAATTGGTATTACTATCAACTATATAAAAAAATTGTTATGAATCCAGGAATATTTAAATTAAATGGTACAGCCAAAAACCATGGATTTCTAACTAAATTTTTAAATTTATCTGGAAATATTTTACTTAAGAAATTGCTATATATTTAAAATAACCATGTACTATTCATCAAATTGCCTAAAAATTTGCTATATGGTATTGTTAATCATAATAATAAAATTAAAAATAATAATATTATGTCAGGGCATGAAAAAATAATATATGACTAATAAATTTGCAATGCAAGTGCATAATTAACAAAGACTTTGCAAAAAATGGGCATGATTAACAAAGACATTAGAAATATTATCTTTGCATTATGTCGAAGATGATTATGGCAGTAATATCAGAGGAGAATGAATGGACAGAAGAAAAGCAACATTATGATTTATAATAATTGTAAATATAATTGTATATATAATTGTATATAATATAAAATTGTAAATTTCCATATATAAATAGCACTATTTCAAAATTAATACAAATATTAAAACAAAATGAATATGTTTTAATCAAAAAGTATTACAATAAAACAATAAATTTATAAAAACAAATTAAAACATTTATTTACGAAACAATAATAACCAATACTACTGCAACATATAATGGCAGCTTTAAAATATTGGTTAAGGTTTCTTCTGCTTTTCCAACATCTTCATGGTTTGTGCGAAGATCTTTTTCCATTTTGATGAACTCATGGGTATATTTCATTCTGAATAATCTAAAATAATATCATATATTATAAATACCAGACCATTCCATTCATCATATCACCAACATTTGGTAGTTGCGCCCAATATATTTAATTACCAAAATGATTTCATATTATTCAATGTTTGAAAATTTTCTACATTATAGAACCGTCATTATGTATGGTAATAATTCATTTGACTTTGATATTGTATTGATTTGTATTGAGAACTTACATGTATATAGTATGATATTCATTAATCAGTGTTGAACAGGCTTGACAATTGTGAACATTCTTCTCGTGACACTTAGAACAAACAATTACGTGACCACACGGTAAATACAAAACTGAAACTTGATTTTCTTTACAAATTGAGCAAGTTTAATACCTTTTCTTAACATCGTTCAGTTTTTCCGTTAGCTTATTTTCAATCAAATCGGCTTTTGCTATCCATTCATAAATCAATCTACTATATCCCGGTTTCAACCTTAAATACATACAACTCCAAAAGTATTCATTCAGTGAATCGTTGTTTACCACTATTTTTTCTAAATACATTAAATAACTAGATAACTTTAAAATGCATTTATCATAATTAAATAAATCAATCAAATATTCAATAGAGGAATGTTTGAAAATTTTTAAAATATTTATGATTTTCTTATCACTGTAAGTATCATGATTATTTATAAAATCTTCAACTGTGTTGTTAAAAATTTCAATGAACGCTTATCTTCGGAATAGGTTGGACTTAATTTTTCCTTATTTCTAGTAGGACTTCCTTGCTATAAATGACATATATAAAAAATATTGACAAAATAATAAAGTTACCAAATGTGTTTTGTGATTTACACATTCATATTCAACAGTTTTACTTGTAGAAATCATCAGTAATAAATAAATTTCTTAATAACTAAATTACTTTTGTTTTTACATTTATAAAAATTGAGATAGCCAAGCAAATTAGAGTTTTCAAAATGTAGAAATTGTAACCATGGTTGAACCTTCAAATGTTTAAGTAACATCATATTGTATAACAATAATAATAAGCATGACTAGTACCCTTGCAACCTGTTGAGTGTGAACAGTGCCCATAGGGGGACAAAATATTTTGTCGGATAGACTAGGAGTATATAATAATAATAATAATAATAATAATAATAATAATAATAATAATAATAATAATAATAATAATAATAATAATAATAATAATAATAATAATAATAATAATAATAATAATAATAATAATAATAATAATAATAATAATAATAATAATATACTTTGAAAATAAGAAATTTGAAAATGACAATAATAATATTTTATAAATAAAATAAGAATTTTGAAGAAAATAATCATGAAAATATTGAAAATCGTGAAAATGTTGAAAATGAGGAAAATGTTCCTGAAAATGTTGAAAATCGTGAAAATATTGAAAATGATGAAAATATTGAAAATGATGAAAACGTTAAACATTATTGAAAATGTTCCTGAAAATAATCATCAAATATTGAAAATCGTAAATTGATGCAGAAATGAAGTTTTATGAATATTTAAGTAAATAATAATAAAACATCGAAAATAAAATAATAAGAACTTCGCAAATAATAATAATAATAATAATAATAATAATAATAATAATAATAATAATAATAATAATAATAATAATAATAATAATAATAATAATAATAATAATAATAATAATAATAATAATAATAATAATAATAATAATAATAATAATAATAATAATAATAATAATAATAATAATAATAATATTGATAAAAACTTTGAAAATAATTTGAAAATAATTCTTTGAAAATAATACTTTGCAAAATATTCGATGAAAATTCCTGAAATAATCATGAAAATGTTGAAAATCGTGAAAATATTGAAAATGTAGGAAAATTATTAAAATAATCATGCAAATGATGAAAATATTGAAAATGATGAAAATATTGAAAATGATGAAAACGTTAAACATTATTGAAAATGTTCCTGAAAATAATCATCAAATATTGAAAATCGTAAATTGATGCAGAAATGAAGTTTTATGAATATTTAAGTAAATAATAATAAAACATCGAAAATAAAATAATAAGAACTTCGCAAATAATAATAATAATAATAATAATAATAATAATAATAATAATAATAATAATAATAATAATAATAATAATAATAATAATAATAATAATAATAATAATAATAATAATAATAATAATAATAATAATAATAATAATAATAATAATAATAATAATAATATTGATAAAAACTTTGAAAATAATTTGAAAATAATTCTTTGAAAATAATACTTTGCAAAATATTCGATGAAAAATTCCTGAAATAATCATGAAAATGTTGAAAATCGTGAAAATATTGAAAATGTAGAAAATTATTAAAATAATCATGCAAATGATGAAAATGTTGAAAATCATGTAATTGACGTAGAAATTAAGTTTTATGAATATTTAATAATAATAATGAAACTTCTAAATTAAAATAATAATTAGAACTTTGCAAATAATAAAAAAAATAATAATAATAATTCTTTGAAAATAATTCTTTGAAAATAATACTTTGAAAAATATTTGATGAAAATGTTCCTGAAATAATCATGAAAATGCTGAAAATCGTGAAAATGTTGAAAATCATGAAAATGTTGAAAATCGTGAAAATATTGAAAATGTAGAAAATTATTAAAATATTCATGCAAATGATGAAAATGTTGAAAATCATGAAATTGACGTAGAAATAAAGTTTAATGAATATTTTCAATAATAATAATAATAATAATAATAATAATACTAATAATAATAATAATAATAATAATAATAATAATAATAATAATAATAATATAATAATAATAATAATAATAATAATAATAAGAACTTTGAAAAAACTGTTTGAAAATAAGCTAACGGAAATATTACTTTGAAAAATATTTGATGAAAATGTTCATGTAACTAATGAAAATGTTCCTGAAATAATAATGAAAATATTGAAAATTATTAAAATATTCATGCAAATGATGAAAATGTTGAAATCATGAAATTGACGTAGAAATTAGGTTTAATGAATATTTGCAAATTATAATAATAATAATAAGAAGAATTTTCAAAATAACTTTCAAAATAACTTTAGAAATAATAATAATAATAATAATAATAATAATAATAATAATAATAATAATAATAATAATAATAATAATAATAATAATAATAATAATAATAATAATAATAATAATAATAATATTGATTAAAACTTTGAAAATAATAAATAACATCTTCCGCGCGGGCGTTAATATCTTTCCCAATAATAATGATAAAATAAATTATTACGTAATCGATAATTAAAACAAAAAATAATAATATAATCAACGATTTAAACAAAATTAAATTATTACATAATCGATAATTTAAACAAAAATAAAAATATTATTATATAATCAATGATTTAAACAAAATTAAATTATTATGTAACTGATAATTAAAACAAAAAATAATAATATAATCAACGATTTAAACAAAATTAAATTATTACATAATCGATAATTAAAACAAAAATAAAAATATTATTATATAATCAACGATTTAAACAAAATTAAATTATTATGTAATTGATAATTAAAACAAAAATAAAAATATTATTATATAATCAACGATTTCAACAAAATTAAATTATTAAGTAATCGATAATTTAAAAATATATATAATTAACGATTTAAACAAAATTAAATTATTATGTAATTGATAATTAAAACAAAAAATAATAATATTATCATATAATTCAATGATTTAAACAAAATTAAATTATTACGTAATCAATAATTAAAACAAAAAATAATAATATTATCATATAATCAACGATTTAAACAAAATTAAATTATTACGTAGTCGATAATTAAAACAAAAATAAAATAATAATATGACCTTGAAAATAATAATATTTTGACAAATAATAATATGACCTTGAAAATAATAATATTTTGAAAAATAATAATATGACCTTGAAAATAATAATATTTTGAAAATAATAATATGACCTTGAAAATAATAATATTTTGAAAAATAATAATATGAACTTGAAAATAATAATATTTTGAAAATAATAATATGAACTTGAAAATAATAATATTTTGAAAAATAATAATATGACCTTGAAAATAATAATATTTTGAAAAATAATAATATGACCTTGAAAATAATAATATTTTGAAAAATAATAATATGACCTTGAAAATAATAATATTTTGAAAAATAATAATATGACCTTGAAAATAATAATATTTTGAAAAATAATAATATGACCTTGAAAATAATAATATTTTGAAAAATAATAATATGACCTTGAAAATAATAATATTTTGAAAAATAATAATATGACCTTGAAAATATATAATATAATAAATAAAAATATATAAATAAATAATAATAATAATTATAATAATAATAATATCTTTAGAAATAATAATGTTAATAATGAGATATATGGCTCAATCGAAAGGTCCTGGATTGGGCTTTCAAATGAGCTATCGTTGAATAATGTTCGTTGGCGGGAACTCTGTAAATTTAAATTTTAAATTTGACCTTGAAAAAAAATTGACCTTGAAAAAAAATTTGACCTTGAAAAAAATTTGACCTTGAAAAAATAAATGACCTTGAAAAAAAATAATATTTTAAAAAATAATAATAAAATAGTCAAATGACCTTGAAAATGGTCTCGGGAAAATGTTAATAACTTTGCCAATATCAATGATGGTGATGACCATTATAACTCATTCGAAAGGTCTTGCACCAAGCTTCAAAACAAGCTATCGATCGATGAAATAAAATGATGGGAACGATAACTTTTGGCATGCCAAATAGTAGGGCACCGCTAGCACACTTAATAATATTTTTGAAAAATAATAATAATTATATGACCTTGAAAATGGTCTTGGGTAAATGTTAATAACTTTGTCATTAGTGATGATGATGGTACTTTCAATAGCTCATTCGAAAGGTCTTGCATCAAGCTAATACTAATAATAATAATAATAATAATAATAATAATAATAATAATAATAATAATAATAATAATAATAATAATAATAATAATAATAATAATAATAATAATAATAATAATAATAATAATAATAATAATAATAATAATAATAATAATAATAATAATAATAATAATAATAGTAACAAGATATATAGCTCATTCGAAAGGTCTTGGATTGAGCTTTAAAATGAGCTATCAATGAATAATTTTCGTTGGCGGGAACTTTGAAAAAATTAAAAATAAAATAATAATATTTTTAAAAATAATAATATGACCTTGATGACTCATCGCGGTGAATCATATGACCTTTGGGAATAACCTTGGATGAGTCATGCGACCTTGAAAATGACCTTGATGAGTCATAGGATGACTCAGATGACCTTGAAAATTTTTGATGAGTCATAGCATGAGTCATATGACCTTGAAAATTTTTTTGATGATTCATAGTATGAGTCATATGACCTTGAAAATTTTTTGATGAGTCATAGTATGAGTCATATGACCTTGAAAATTTTTTGATGAGTCATAGTATGAGTCATATGACCTTGAGAATGACCTTGGATGAGTCATACGACCTTGAGAATGACCTTGGATGAGTCACGTGACCTTGAGAATGACCTTGGATGAGTCATGGTCTTTGTTTAAATGACCTTGAAAATTTTTATGACTCATCGAATGAGTCACGTGACCTTGAGAATGACCTTGGATGAGTCATGGTCTTTGTTTAAATGACCTTGAAAATTTTTATGACTCATCGGATGAGTCATATGACCTTGAAAATGACCTTGATGAGTCATCGGATGAGTCATGGTCTTTGTTTAAATGACCTTGAGAAATTTGATGAGTCATCGGATGAGTCATGGTCTTTGTTTCAATGACCTTGATGAGTCATATGTCTTTGTTTAAATTTGACCTTGAAAAAAAATGTACTTTTAGACTTAGCATTTTTTAAAAAATTTTACTACCGGGGGGGTGGGGGGGGTACTGTGCTAGCGGTGCCCTGTGCCAGCGGTGCCCAATCCATCTACTTATGCACCATAATGGAGAAAATGTTGGACCATACCTTACAAGGTTTCACAAAGGTAGGAGGTCACCAAGGTCAACAATCCAAAAACTTAAGTCTTAGAATTTTGTTCTGCACATTTTAATCTTTATTTCCTAAGCATTTTAAAAATTTAACAAAATTTTTTTACTTTGTTCTAATATTATTGTCTATATATCGGATGAAAGAGGTCAATGATATCCATCTAATGACATATTATTCAATGTATTCTAATTATAAAAAAGTGATATTCAAAATTTAAAATTTAGAAATTTTCCAGAAATATCGTATAATAAAATTTTATATATTGATTAAAAAAGCAAAGAATTCTATACAAGACGATTTATATTCAAACATTTTAAAAACTTTTTTTTTAAAATGTTTTCGTACAATGTTTCGTACAACACACGGTAACAATGGGATCAATTGTCATCTACAGTAAGCTATTCTTAGTTCGCTCGCTATGGGTACCTTTCTCTCTCATATGAAGACCAGTTACGCTCTCTCCTCCGCGACCTCCAGCGACTATCCATCAGTGTCTCCAACTCTGCATCCAAATATCGGAACAGATTGACTCTATCCACTATATCGGCGTCACTTATCAACCATCCACGATAAGGTTACTCATTCGACTTCCATTCACTACCCTCTTCTCATCACACCGCCATTGAATCATATTCCAGGCGGAGCGATTCCTCAACCACTTATCATTCATTCGCAACAATTACCATAGTCTCTTTACGCATACTTACCTTCGCCTACGTTTATTCACGGTTGCATTCTAATATTATAATATGTATAGTTAGTGACATAATCCAATTTGCAAAATAACTAAAATTTAGAAGTAAGTAGATGTAATTTGGTTGATGAAATATATAATAGAATAATTATGTAGCCGCACAGAAGAATACGTTGGAACCAGGCCATAAATTCACTTTACAAAGATATTTTAAAATAAAAAAATTTTACTTAATATTTGTTTTTTGCTTCTGTTGGTTTAATATTTAACAATTCGGATAGTTTCTGACTCCCCATGTCCTTTTCCACTCAAATAACAATAACCCAACACAGTACAACTTTATCCGAACTGTATCACAACTACAAATATTCACTCGATTGGTACCTTTCTTCCTTAGACACTTGTTACCGTAAGGTAGGTTGCCCAAAGGGTAATCACCTTTCTGGTAGGATAAGTTATAATTTTGTTCTAGATTTACTTGAGTTAGTTTCTCTTGGAATCTTTTGATTTGTAGTTTCTCCCTAACTTTGTTTCTTCGACCAACTGGCCATCGTCTCTGTTCAGCTTTTCTTTTTATAGTTTTCTAAACGACATTAATTTTTCAGAGGATTTATCCCACCGTTATCTTAATCCCTGTGGGGATTAGTAACATTTTTTTAAGCGTTGGTTATTCGTTATTTCAATCTTATGGGATGGAGTATTTGTTAGTCCGCTAAAGTTCATCTTAGACGGCCCCTCGGTTAATTCGCTTCACTTCCCAATTAGTCAGGTCTCAGTGCACTCCAGGTTTTCCTCATTGCTTGAGTTTCCCGTTGTCTCGGGCTTCTCATTAGCTCGGGCTTTCTGTTAAGCGATTAATTAATTTTTTAATTAGTTTGTTATTTTTTGATAACTTTCCCTAGGGACCCCACACTAAATTATTATTGTTTCTGAATTTGTCTCATGATTCCGCATTCAACCATACCCATTTCCCCGCTGATATTTTTTAATTAATATTTTTGCACTTTTGTTATTTTGGTGTTTTTATTGATTTTTTTTACTTCTATTTTATTTTTTGCTATTACACATTACCCCAAAACTTCAGTGATATAACTATTCTGTCTCTCCATATATAATAAAGAGTTTTCCTTTGGCTATATTAAAATCGCGTTTGAGAATGTTCAGGAAATAGTATTTTATATATTTTATAATAAGAGATTTTATATCAAGCGGGAAATTGGGAAAATCTTGAAAGCTTTGTCAGAATCATTTTTCAAATACTGTTCAAATTTCATTTTGTCAGAAATCGAATGGGTAGTCAATTTTTTCATGGAATGTGAAGTCGAAAATATTGAAGAGAATGAAGATAATCTTATTGATTTAAGCTTTTAAAATTAATGGCGTTTAAATTTTCTTTCCAACATTTTATTCCGTGACCTACAGAAAACATGCTCCCCGACTCAAGATCGTCCGTTATATACCAAAATAACTTTATTGATTAATTCTCACTTCATTAAAACAACAATTTATTATTTATCAATGGTAAAATAAAATTTAAAAACTACATTAATAAATAAAATTTTAATTAATTAGGAAATCGAAATATTTAATAAATCTTTTTTTTCTCATTTCTTAAAATATTTAAAATTGTTGGAATTGATAAATTTATTATTTAATGCTGGAAAAAAATAATAATAATAAAAAAAATTATTTTTTCAGTGGATAAAATTATTCAAAACAGATGATGAGGGATTTTCCGGCTTGATAAATTTTCATAAAAAAAATTTAGGCGAAATTGGTTCTTTTGTTATTCATTCGTCATTTTGATTCTTTCGGT
>CAUHTR010001006.1:0-93696 GCA_959609185.1 Schmidtea polychroa | reverse complement strand
TTGCATAGCGCCAAAACCATAAATAAACTCTGATTTAACAAAATGTTTATGAATATTGTTTTTATGTATATAAGTTACAAAAATAAAGCATAAATAAGAAAAAAACAATATAAAGTAGTCAATGTTTCTTAGTTGATGAAGCACTGGCTGGGAACATTCGAAGTAAACAGTGAAGCAAAATTAAACGTTTTGTGTAATAAAGGTAACGATGATTTGCAAGGCGAGAGAAGTACAGTATTTATTTCTAAAGTAAGTAAAAAAGCTAAAGATCCTTAGAAGCTATTTCCGAAATTGATTGAAATTAACCACTTGCACTGGCAAATATTTAACATGTGTCAGTGACAAATCCGTCCAAAGGATTTTACCGAGAGTTGACTTGTTATTTAAACTTATAAAAGTAAGTCAGTTGTTATTCAATATATAATTTATTGATAGAACTGCCAACTTAGCAAACATCACATGACGTACTATGCTCATCATATTGACATTTGGTACAGATAACATTTAACGTACAAAGCAAATCATTCCAGTGTAAGGGATTAAGTAAGTTAAATAGGAAATTAAAGTTATAATTTAAAAAAAATTAAACCTAACAATTATAAAAGTCTGTACTAAAGTAAATGTAGATGACAGAAACACATCAAATAAAATCATGTGAGTAAATAAAAAAGAAAATATTGAAAAGAGGAATCTATACCATAAAACAGAAAATGTATGTGTATGTCTGTTTGTCTATCAGTCACGAGCAACGTTCCCTCTAAGCTGCGCGCGTGCGCGCGCAGCACCTCCATCTCCCTAGCGCAGTATATTTAATTTTGGAAAGATGGAAAAATCAGAAGACAAAAGTTAGAGGTCCTTCCATCTTCATTTTTCTAAATGTGCTGAATTAATTAAATTAAATTAAATGTGCTACTTTTTATTTTACATTACGAATTTTTGATACTCAATATTATTATGTGGTTCATTTTGAATATTTAAAAATTTTCAATGTTAATAACCAGATGCATAATAACGGTATATTTCTGAAGTGTCGTTTTAAAACTCTTACAACCACGTTATAGCATTTTGACGCTCATTTGTATTTAAAGGCTGCTCAGCGCAGCTGACTTTGCGCGCACTGCCGCTTATGGCTTAGAGGGAACATTGGTCACGAGAATGGATGAGTATTTATGTACAGAAGTTGGTATATTACAGCACAGATCAGCAGAAATTATGAGTGATGATAATGGGTTTAAGTTAGATGATAATGATGATGTGCAGATAGTGAAGGAGTACAGATAAGTCGAATGATATAGAAGAAGATGAAATAGGATATGAACCTGCTTTAAGTTTTGAATCCTTGGAGTAGGTCACGACGCCATGATCTCTTCAAAATCTTTTAAAAATGAATTGTCATCACTAATCAATCTTTCCCGCCACATAAAATCAAATGATTACGAATCTGACTTGCTTTTGATAATGCATAATGGGGTTTGGTCTTAAATTGTGCCTTAACATTCAAATAGTCTCGCAGGAACTATGATATTCCAATGACGTACTTTGGCGAATTTCCATAAGAATGCGCAAAATCGTGTTTTCATTATTTCAATACCCTTTCACTGTACCTTGTAGACTTCGTTGTCGTTAATGCTTGATTAATTGTCGATTCTCGCGTCTGTGTGCGTTTTGTACTGGTTTTGGAGGCTTTTGTGTGCGCACACAGACGCGGACAATTGTGAATGTGATTATGATGATTTTTTCGGATTTTTTGGATTGTATCGGTTTTTTGAATTGTGAGTTTTGTTTTCGAGTTAGATTTTTTGGATCGATATGAATTTGCTTTTGATTTGTTGGAATTTTTTGAATTCCTGTCCTATCGGGAAAATATATGATTTTTCATATTATTCGTTATAACTCAATGGAAAATAATGATGATGCCTTGAATGCTTTTCATATTAGTCGTTATAACTCAATGGAAAATAATGATGATGCCTTGAATGTTTCTCATATTATTCGTCATGTTCCTGTTGGAAATATTACAAACGAAACTGATGGTTCCTTTTTTATGACTCCAAGAGATCCTGATAACTTTAATAGTGTTTTTGGCCAACTAATATCAAATTTATTTGGTGGATTGCTGCCGCAGGACTTTAGATCCGATTCAGATCAAAGTTTCGACAAGTGTGTAACGAGTATTAAGAATCAATTTGAACAAAGTGGTCCTCCACTAGCAAATGAGGCAGATATTGAGAAATTACAAGTCAAGAAAATCACCGCAGCTAATGATACAGGTTTCAGTTGTCTGTCAGATTATGAGGTGGCCGATGAAGTGTACGAGTTGCTCCGTCGAGAAACGCGGACGATTATACCAAGAACCAAGCTTCAAAGGACGATTAAAAAATGCTTATCGGTGACGTGGTATAAAAGCTCAAAGCTTAAAGAATTTAATCTTGAATAGCCTAGAATCCCACGACACCAATAACATAATTTTATATTTTTTAACTCAAGCTTTGATTGCAAGTTAATTTTCATAATATTTTCATTTTTCCTACTGTATTATCTATTATTTCCATATTTAAATAAACAAGTTTTTTCAATATTTCGAAGTAGGGTTGCCAACATTGTGTCGATGTTGACCCAGAGACAAATGAATTTTGTTGTAGAAAAATGGGAGATTAATAAAATATATATATTTACATTTAATTTTTAGTTTCTAAAATTGATATATTATACATACTGCCAGTATCCAGATGATAGGACTGTTGGTGGCGTCGACTGTCTCAGATTGGATCCTAGGTCACTTGGACCTAGATTCATGGTGGTCACTTTAATAATTGTTTAGTTTCTGGTTTGTATTGGAAATATAAGCCAAATTGTAAAATTGGATTAACTCACTGGCTCAACAAGAAGAATACTATTAATTAGCACGAAGCCTGAAGAATAATTGTCAGATCCGGAGTCTCCGGGTAAAAATGACAGTGTTGGCATCCCTATTTTGATTCCTTTGAAAAATATCTTCTGATTTGAATGTTTTACATTTCACATAATTAATTTTTGTGTTTGATTGCAATTATGTTTATTTTTGTAAAATTTAAAGTAAAAATCCAGAGCATTGGTGTAATTGGTTGAGGAAATACAGTGAGAACGAGGAATAATCTGACGACAACGAGGACGAAAAATCCGGAGTTGATATGGAAGTCCCTTAGTATAAGGGAGAAAATCTCAGTTACCATGAATCGGAAAGAGAGAAAAAAGTCAGTTTAAGTAGTAATAAAAATTCAGTACTGATGACTTTTATTTTACTCAATTGGGAAAAATATTCAAGCTAGGTCTTTGTAATGCATTCCTGCTGCATGCAATAGTGTCATAAAAATACTGAACAAATGAAAATAATTAATTTTTTTAAGTCTATAAAATTATTATTGTAATTGCGATACCTGCGGCTCCCTGACTCAAAAGTGGATTGGGAATAAATCATTTCCAGTGACCTGATATTCTCCTAGTTTGATTTCCAAAGTGCCAAAACTGTTCTCTGTTTTTTATTCTGGCGTTGAATCCTGAAATAATTTGCTTCTCATATTCATGCTCACAAAAACATTACTCATTTTATTATTTTCATCGTTATTAAATATTCATATAATAAAAATGAATTTCTGACTAAGCAGTCAGAAATAAACTGAAAACGCGTGATCACTTTACATAGGTTTTTGTAAGCTGTCTGTTATATAATTACAATTTGGTTACTAACACTTGGGTTACGTCATACAATCATGAATTCTTACTAATCTTAAATGTGTTGATAAAAGGCCTTCAACAAAATTAATTATGCCATTTAGCCATACTGAGATCTACATGTTTAGGCTTGCTATTTTAAGTTTAATATTTTTTAGATTACATCTTTTAGACTTCACACTGATAGGCTTAGTGAAATACAATATTTATATCTAGGGTGACCAATTTTTTGAACGACAAAGTCAGAAAAATTAAAGGCACTACATAACATGCAATTTTACATTTGTTTATTATAGAAAAGAAATTAGAGGTGAAAATCGAAAGAAGTTCTTATAATTGTTTATTATGTTTATAATACTCGCTTTCCTATCGAAATGAATATTATGTAATATCGCTTAATATAGACACAAACATTTAAAGTCGGCGATTGATCCGTAATTCGTAAAAACACTCGCCGTCTTTACAATGGACAATGACCTACGTCCTACATACAACCTTAATTGTCCTACTTTACATTTTTAAATAAAAATTACTTCAATTTAAAATATTCCAAAATTATAAAAATTAAAACAAACACAAAAAATATTGACGGTTCAAAATTCAATTATTAATGCTGTTGGGTTTATAATAGTTTCTGGTAAGAATAATAACTCAATCTGAATCTTTGAGTCCATCAATAATACCCAACGATATTGAAAATTATTGAAAAGCAATATAATACACTTCTAGTTATAATCACAGATCAGAATTATGCAATTTCAAATTTTCAGAGTATTGTGTATCAAGGATAAATAACCTACGTTGAATCTGATGAGTTAAATGATAGATTTAATCCTCTTTAACAAAGAATGATGTGCACTATATTGTTTTTATCAAATTTAGCTATTTTGTTGATTTTAAGCTAGTTCTATACTTCAGGCTATCATTAATCATCAAGGTTATCAATATCTGAGTTCGTCCGCCTTAACAAAATAAATCTAATTATTCTTTAATTACATCAGCTTAACAGGCTGATGTCAATCTGAGAATTTTGTTTACACGCTCCATAAAGTTAATGAAGTAAACAATTATTAAATTAGTTTGTATTTTTGAATTTAAGGGCCCCAGAGGAACCAATTGATTTGAAATTATTATATTCGTTTTGATCTATTTATTTTATATTTTTCCATTTTCATCCTAAAATATTGATTTTAATAAATTTCAATTAACTTTTCTATAAATTTGTGTATAACCCTCAACAATATGCTTAATTTTCTTTTATGAATCAATTTGTCCTAAATTGAGCATTTCAAAGCATGGCAACGCAAATAGTGGTATTACATTATAAATGCATAAATAGTAACAGAACAGTTATTCATCGTCATTTTCAAAAAATACGAGATTTTGAGAACCCCTACCCTTAACCACTTGCGCTATGATTTAATTTTCGGTAGCTGAGCCGCGCTCTACTACATAAAGTATTGTAAGGCATCGACGCCTCACCGCGTCAGCGAGCTCAGAGGTTTGACCTAGTGCTTAGCGCGAGGATAGAGTCTTACATAAAATATTTACACGAATATAAATAATTATTCACAACAACAATAAATTTTATTAATCAATAGTCTACTTTTGTATGATAATTTTCAAAACAATACTATCGACGTGGTATACACGTCACTTGCAGTTCTGAAAAAAATCATCAAGACGTGCCTGGCACGTCAATATAGCGCAAGTGGTTAACAAGTCCAATACAAATATATGAGCAATGTATTACATTTCTGCAGTTGATTGGATTTTACAATTGCTGACCCCCAGCAATCATACCCATGGAGGAGTTCAACGACTTTGTCCGAGACCTGGACACCACAAGTTATTTATAAAAATAGGATGTCAAAGAGTTCAAAAATGTTTTTTATCACATTCAATTATTCATTGAGGTGTTTCTAACAACATATTAGTATTATTTAGTAAATAAGTCGCGGTAAGTAGGGGGCGGGACATAACGCCATAATACCATATTCACTCTACAATAGTAATACAAAGGCTCTCCGTTGAAAACATTGACAAAATGTTTGTTGAAATGACTTAAACAGAAATTTTTGTATTTCAACTTTACCAAATAATTCAATTACAAAAGATAAGACAAATAATAATTATTAACAAAACGAAAGATAAAAATTTGCATCTCTGTGATGGGATTAAAACATAATTCTTTTAATAGCAAAAAAACAAATCACTACCAAAAATAATTAATAGTTAATTAAATAATTATTTTTAACAAAAAATAGCAGATGAAATTTGTTTCGAAGAAAATTGCAAAATGGGATTGAAACGTCAAATTAACATTCTTATAAATAATATTTAAGCCAATAGAAGTTGGAATAGTATAATATAAAAGTTATAAATTTCTCATTATTCGCGGTTACAAATTTTAACGTCATCATCAATTACACACAGTTTGCTGGCATCAAATTTGAATCTAATTCGCCGCATACACAATATTGTATATTTTTAATTGCATTTGAATGTGTGTTGACTAAATTTTCCTTCTCCTGTTTGTTTACTGAAGTAGCAAATCGACACTCTTGTATATCGATTTTATTTTTCATAGGAATTAATTTTTATTATTTAAGAAATATGGATTGATATGGCAAATTAATTTGAATTCAGCAATATATTATTTTTAATCAGAATTAAAGGGAATATTTATGTAATAATCAGAAATTTTATTTTGTTTCAATGTGGAATTTGTATCTCAACACTTTCTATATAAGTAAGATTTAATTTTATAGTAGAATTATTCCACAAGTCTTTAGTATTATTCATAAATTTTAGTTTTTAAAACGATTCAATTATTTTTTTAAATATTTGATTAACGTTTCAACTTAATGTTTCACTTTTAACATGTATTATTTGAAATTATATATTGTGTTATACGAATAGTAAATTTAAAATATGTTAAACGGTTTTATTAACTGGAAGGTTCGAATATTTCGAACTTTCGAACATATTAAGGGATTTGATATTTTGTAAACCGATACTTCTGACAATAGGTTTCAATTGTCAAGTTTTTCAAATGTTAATATTCTTTTTAAAATATAAACTTCGTTTTGATGAACATTTTAACAACACATTTAGATCTAAGGGATTGAATATGTTAACTATAAACTGAGAATATTTTTCAACTGAAGTTTCCCCGTTTGAATTCTTATTGTAGTAATGAAGATTGAGATTAGAATAGGATTTCTAACTCACGTGTCTAATAAATAAGGAGCAAAGTAATAAAATTTCGAATTCCTATAGTTAAAATTTTAATTACAATATAAAATATTCATACTGACTGTTTTTGTTAAGTAGTTTTATTTATTAATAAAAAAATTGGGTATTTATCTTTTATATCGACATTTACCCTGACATGTCTCTGTCTTTTTATTAGGACACTTGTAATAGCGATATCTACATCGGATTTAGGGTTAGATGCAATGGAAAAACAGGAATAATGTACTTTTTGAAAGTCTATTAAAGGAGTTTATAACTTAAAAGTTCTTACGATTCTTGAAATATTAATGTATTTTCCATGTTGGAAATAATCGAAAAAAAATAAAACTCAATTGGATTATTTTGTCTAGTTCTGTATTGCATCAATCGCAGTGTACTAAGTAAATCATCACGCAAGGAGTTGGAAAAAAGATAATTATTCTTGATAGTATTTTTTATAAATTTATAGATATTCTGCTTTAATACTGCACCTATATTTGGTTACTGATAGTTTTAGTGTCTTGTGTTGCACCTTACACCTTATACCACCTGATAGCATTATATTGTCCATAGATATTCAGACATTGATAGAATAATAACAAAAAATAACACTAAGTTCTTTTAGAAAATGTTTTCAGTATTCGAAAACTGTCTAGTTCATGGTAGCTTATAGAAATTGTATGAAATTCTAATTTTGACTTCAGTATGTTATAGTATCATTGACAATAAATACTGTAAATAATCTTAATTGAAAACTTATTTTTTTTCTAAAGTGTTTTTCACCGCTCTTTCATTACAAAATCTTTATAAAAGGCGTAAATTCAAATGTAGGTATTTAACGTAATTAATAATTTTTGTTGCTTCAATTATTCAATTAGGAGGAGTCAGAACATTTTTTACTACGAATATGCAACAGTAACACAATAAATATTAGTGCGTCGGTTTTATACATAATTGCTTTTCAGAACATCAATCTAAAAGCCCACATAATTATTTCATGATTAATTATGAAAATTTGAAAGATAAATAAAAGTTCCACTAGTAAAGATTCGGAACAAAATTGTTTAGGGTTGATAACTTAGGAAAACGGTGAATCCCCGTATATTGGATCATTTTTAATGTAAAAATACAGTTCTTTAGCGAGGTAGTTATGATTTCAACAAATTTGATGAGTTATTTTATCATTTACTTAACGGTTGACACATTATGTTATTAATATCAATGAAGTCCGAGAAAATTTGCTATTGTATTTCATTTGCAAATTTGTGCAATTTCATGACTCATATCTGTCTTGTTATATTAAATACATCCTTTTAATGCTTAACTTGTAGCTTTCCGTTTTGAATAAATGAACCATCTTGCTCGTGTTTTATAGGTGAAAGTAACAACCAGACATTATACAAAAATGACAGAATCAAATATTTTGCAACTTTCCAATAAATATAATCAAAGTGTAATTAAAATAGATAATTAAAGCTCCTAAAATGCGCATTTCATCATCTAACTATGACCATTCAATCACTTGTGTTTACTCCTGTCACTGGATTGACATAATTTTCTTGATAGTTCAAGGTATAATTGTTATAATATATTGAATTTTCATTTCCATATATATACAGGATATTCGTCAAAATGAATCATTGAACCTGTTGAATAATTGTTATAATTGTATTTTTCACTCCGTTGCACATAAAAATATCGACAATCTCAGTTGTTATTCATACTAGAAACCCTAGGCCCATAAAATCTACGAACATGGTTTTTGCTGTTTTATAAATGTACACCATAATCTTCAGAAAGGGAAAGGTTATTGCCAATTAGTATTCTATGATTATATTTTCATTGACTAAAAAAAGAATCATCAATTTGGATAGGGTTTACCGTCTCTGCCAATCATCTTACATCTTGTAAGATGAAAAACGATGTCGCCACATATCTCACGGCACATTAAAATGTTGATTATCGTGGTCACCTGGGAGTGGAGCTACTATATTTTTTAGAATGATTAAAACGAGGTAAATCTTATAAAGAAATTTTTTTATAGATTGTAAAATTTTCTTTTGGACTCCTGCGCAAAACAGGTAAAACATGTGTAGTAGTCAACTTGTTAAACAATCCAGTTACCGTGCTATTAGACTTTCCACCAAGTCACTGTTGTGTTCATTGGTATTTCATTACAATAAAGTTCACCAGTTCTAAAATTTTGTATAAACTCAAACTTTATTGCACTTTGATTATATTCTTAAAATGGAAAATGTGGCACGGTTTCGAATAGAATATGTAGCTTGGTACCCTTTATGGTCATATGGAAATGTTGGTCTGTATTTTTCACCTGTCACATTTTCTATTTTCTTGCATATAACTAGCACATCGGTGACAACGATCTGCGTCTCGTGGTGCAACCAGAAAATTTTTATACATAAAATTGGAACTGCGTTCTCTTTTTTGTAGGTGTTAATTTTTTAAAAATTATTTAACATTATTATAGAAAGTAAAATCCGTTATTCTGATATTATTGACGGAAAATTTTAGGTAATTAAAAGTTCATTATTTAAAAAATTTATTTTTGAAAAATATGGAAATATAGTGCAAGGGCTGAAATAAATCTTACAGCGCGTTGTCTACTGTATATATCGTGATAACCCGCATACTTAGTGTAAATATTTAAGTAGATTAGTGAAAAATGGAAGTGCACGCATTTCTAAGTACAATAAATTAACAATAAATTATTATATTTATATTTATTTATTTGCTTCTGCACAGCGTTATTAATCTGTATGGCGCACGACATTTTTGGTATACTATAACGAAAGGAAATGTTTAAGATCTACGATGAGTGACTTGCGGTTAAAATATCTTGACATACTGTCTGTGGAATACGATCACACATACTAAATTGATTTTGATAATGTACTCAACGATTTCGATAAAGGAAAAGTTGGAAAAATATCATTGTAAAATGTTGTAATTTAATTATTCGCTTTAAAATAAAATATGATTTCTTATTTTTTTCCTGTCGTTTTAATTTTCTCTAACCAGAGTCAACGCTACTATTAAAACGAACTATGCAACTACATAGTCGCTAACCATAGTATGGTACAAAAATTCAGGTAGTAATAAGCATGATCTCGTTTTATATTTTCACTTTATAAGTTTTCAGCTTCTTCAACTAATTTGAAAGAACGTACCAATAATCTTGGTATAGGTTGCTATTTAATCTAAGTATAATTTATCTATATTGAGAGTGGTGGCTAAAACTCTAATTCCATTATACGTATATATTTATAAATGTTACTGTTTATAATTTCTTAGTCTATTTTAGTAACATCCACAGTTGCAAATAATATTTCAGATCCTTAGAATATTAAATCTTAGGGAAAATATTTTTTATAAAAGTTTGAAATATATACAGCTTTTAAATGGTACTTTTGTTTATTGAATAATCTTTTACCTTTAAAAAGGCGCTAATAAAATGTCGTTAAGATTTACTTCCTAAGAAATGCAAAAATATCCTTACAATAAACACTTTGATTCGTGACAATTAATAAGCGATTTTATAAAGATGTTAGAAATGTGTAAAGTAGATTTATAAATTATCAAATATTTGTCCTATTTCAGATATGAAATTATAGCATTTTTGTTTATCTTTATTCTTTTTAACCGTAAAAGAATGTGTTATTTTCTGTTGATCTTGAGGAATGAAGAGAATTGATATCGTAAATGGAAAATCTAAGTTAAGTTAAAAGATTTTAAGGATAGAGCATTTATATTTGTTATGTTAAATAATTTTTATAAATTTCGAATTTCCATATTAATAAACATGGCAACACTTATATTTAAAATTAAATTATAATAATACATTAGAGTCTCATGATAAGATCATAAAATGTAATGAATGTCATATATCTACTTCATTGATAATCTCTGATATTTAAATTAAATTCAAAAGCAATATATAAACATATATTTAAGGGATATTGTTGTTTCAAACTTAGTCAATACTTCATGGACCACAGTAGTGTAGTTAGATATTTTATTACCCAGGGTGGTCACTGAGATACAAACCTGCAACTACACAATGCATATTTTTGATTTTACCAACTGATAGATTAGAGGAGCTTCGTTTAATCGTTTTCATAGGAAATTTGTAGTTGGTTATTGCTGAAGCGTTAGAATTATGATGATATTAAAAGTTGATTCTCACAATGCCATTAAAATGGTACCGAAACGTTAGAGCAAAAGTGAATTATGGGGAATGTTCATATTAGTCCCATTCTATTGGTTGCAATACTCTTGACGACTAAATGAAGATATACTCCTGCAATATTTTATTTCAAAATATTTTTCAAATATATTTCAAATATTTTATATTTTTATTAAATATTAAATATTTAAATGTTATAAATTATAAATAATTAGTCAGTCACGTTTTAAGGACAAATTGATACTATTTCAACATTCCTTTGAAACAAAGTTGTTTACTCCACTGGCAGTTTTTTAGTTATTAAAATCAAAAATTAGTTTTCATTAAATTCATAATATAATTACAAATAGAATTTTAATTTATTATATTTTTAATAAAAAATTATGCTATTAATTTATCACTTGAATTCATTCTAGTTTCATTTTCATGTTCATTAATGAACATCATTGGCAAAATCACAGGGTTTAATATGGATGTTTTGTCAAACACTTCTCCTCCTACCATCACGAAAGAATTGCAACAAACAATTACAATTTTCGACAATGAAAGATATTCATTAGAGTGTGGCATTGAAGGAACTCCTCGACCTGACTACCAATGGTATGTTTCTACCTCGTGGGGCGAAGACACGAATTCGAACATTGCAGATATTCAGTTTCAAAAAGTACCATTCGGTAATCAGTATTATTTAGAAATTAATGGCAAAAAAGTAATCTTTTCAATGATGTGTGTTTCTATCTATAATTCTAGTCAACTAAAAAATTCTTCAAGCTCATTTATTATTGTTCCGCACAAAATCCATTTGGGATTTTGCATTCAAAAAAAGTCATTGTTGAAAAAGGTAATGCTACACTTTAATTTATTTAATTTTAGTATTTTTTACTAAATATATCAGTAATATTTTAAAAGTTTGTTAGATGGAAATAGATCTATATAATTTTTATCTTTAACAAACATTTCTGTTCATCCTTAAAAATCTTACCGATACTTTGTCATCTAACAACAAAAAATAAATAAATATAATTTATCAGTAAAATTTTTAATTTCATGATTTTCATTCTCCATTTAATTGATAATTTCATTTTTTTATGACCGTTGATTAATAAGTTAATTCTATTACAAATCGGAGAAAAGAATATAATAATATAAATAAAAGTAATTGAAAATTAAAAAAAATATTATTGATATGATTATAGAATTAATAATTTTAAATATTAATTATTCACATGATTCATTGATGTTTATGGAATATATAATGTGATTTATCAACTGATCAATTTTATCATATTTTCGCCTTAGCTTTTTAGAAATTAGTCAATATTTATATGTTTATTTATATAATAAAAGCTCTCAATTTTTATATGAAATGATTCCTAAATATTATATTTCAGTTCATTTTCATCATCCTAAATTGTCGACAACATGAATAATATAAAGCAGTCATATGAACACAATTTATTAAAAAACTTTTAATTTTAAAAGTTAGAAAACAGTACAGTGAAAGTTAAAAGGTAAATTGAGATAATCGAGTTTATGATAATATACATTTTTAAAAGAACTGAAATACAAAACTTTTATTTGTACTTTTATTTGTAATTATTTACATTATATAGGGTAATGAGATCTGACTGGGCGAATTAGAGAAATTTTTATTAATTTAATCTTTAAATGTTGTGACTTTTTATGATATTTTTATTATTGTGTGTATTAATTATAGTAAAATGAATTTTTCTTGGTGTAGTTTAGGCTTGATATCAATGGCACACAGAGTGTCCAATACTTAAAATTGCTTTTAAGTGGCATTTTAGTGCATGTATGTTACCGACTACTGATATAACAAATCCTAGAAAATAATTAAACATACAATTTTTAGGGAGATTATGCATCATATGATCAATGATTAAAAAACAGATTTCCATCATTTATTATAAATAGCAATTTAAAATACTATTCTATATTCTAATAAGGGCTTTAAGATGGACATAATTCTGTCTTTATTGGACGTTTTATAAAATTTTAATTATATGATTTTGTAATTTTGGGTTAACCTCACAAATTTGGTGTTTGAATTTATGCATAGTTTGTGCAAACAGGTGCCAGTTTTTCTTGTCACATAACCCAAAAATGTAAATCCAACTCATACAATCTTCGTTATAAATTCACATATCTATTTTGTGAGAAATGTCTGCATTGAAACTCCAACCGCAATTATGCAATAGTTTATGACACATGGCACTATCTTGATGGTGTATATAAAATAATTGTTTAACTTTTCGTGACAACGTTCACTGATGATTATAAATACTTGACCATTTTCGTTTTCTAAAAAGTATGGCATAATGACGCCTTCGGGACACAAACCATACCAAACATTGACACTTTGCTGATGTATTAGGATGTATTGGTATCCTCAAATATTTTAAAGTCCCTAGGTGCGATAATTTAGTTAACGAGTCCAATTGATTGGGAAGAGCTTCGAAACGGAAAAGGATTTCATTGACATAGTCATCATGCCTTGTTTTGTTTTCAAATATCTAATAAACAAATGCATGACACTGGGAATAATATGATGGTTTCAATCCTTATACTAACTGAATTTTGTAATTGTTCCGATCTAAATATTTCCCTCAAAATTCGAAAATTAGTAAAGAACAAATATTTTTTAATTTTTTAATTTTTAAATGTTTTTTGCTTAAATAGATCTATTGACAAATAGTTCCATTGTGTCCCTGTCACAATTTAATATTGAAATTTTCAGTATCTCGTCCTGATGTCATTGATATAAAATATACTACTCACAATGTTAACGAAGGAGAGAAATTTGTGGCAACTTGTCACATATACCCCGATTTATGGGCTAATATATATAAATTCATTCAATGGGAAGTCCGCGATGACAAATCAAGGATTCATAAAATTAATAAAACCGGTTAGATTTTATGATATTTCATGTTGATATTAATTCTTATCTTAATCTCTAATACTTTTGATTATCAATCTATATAGAAGGCAGATATAGTGTGATCACTTCAACTAAAAAACCACAATTACATATTCGGAATGTAACAAAAACTGATTTTGCAAAATCGAAATTTCGTTGCATTTTTGAAAGTGTCGCTCACAAGAAAGGAGACATTATTTCGGGGTACTTTACAAACATCCCATACTTGGATTATGTTCTTCCACCATATTTGTCAGATAAATGCTATGATGGAGAAACTATTTCTGTTACTTCCGTAAGTTATTTTAAATTAATTTTTATTGAAATTTTTGTTAGTTTTTTCAATTATTAAATTATATATTTTCTTTAACAGGGCAGTGATTTGGAATTACCATGGTGCAGTATACCTATAACCTTTGAAGTTACGTGGTTTAAAGTCGATAATTTAAACAATTTAGAAACTGAAATCAGAGAAGAGAATTCAAAATATCGAATGATTAGTCGACGTTATGGAAATTTGTTAATAATGAATGTTACCAAAAATGATGCCGGTACATATAAGGTCCGAACTACTGGGAAATCAAAGTTGCTTAAGATAGCTTATACTATAAAAGTTGACGGTATTATTTCTAATATCATGTTGTTGAGTTCAAAGTTGAAAATCTAGAAACTGCTTCAATCAGTCTTAGCCCTCTTAAGGTTATTTCAGAACCGTCGAAACCAATTGAATTTAATTGCTCAGCGACCTATTCCAAGAGTCAATTTCATTGGTTGCACAATGGGCAAAAAGTTGTGACAGGATATGATGACAATAATATAGAGATTTCTATTTCGAACAATCATTCGATATTACGTGTGAAAAGTGCTAGAATCTCCGCAACTGGGATCTATCAATGTATTGCTGCAGCTGATAACGAATTCAAAAGAATTTCAGAGTATAGGCAGCTAAGTGCTTCCTTATTACTTACAAGTAATTAATTTATACTGGAAGTTAATTATAAGGGAAAAGAAAAGAAATTAAATTAATATATTCAAAGTTTTTTTGAAAATTATAAAACTAAAGAAATTAATTTGGATATTTGAATTAACATTTTAAAATAACATCTCCAATAAAAAAAAATTCGAACCTTTTATCTGAAAAACTTTACTCAATACAACTGAATGTTTATATGCTAATATTTATGTATCGGTGTCTAAATGTGCAATTCTTTCGAATAGTTATGAAGTCTTTACAAATTATGTTAAACAGCCTATAGAATTTTTTTGGTTCAATGAAATATTTTTCTTAACCCACAAAGCGTTATTCCCTTTCTCAGATGTGATTTCAGTTTGGAGATTATGACATTGAAAACTTATCAATGCTATTCTTTTATGGAGAAGGATTTACTATCCGAATATCTTAGTTAGAATACCTAGAATTCGATTGTTAGTTTTTTTGTCGAATAATTTTGTCATATTTGACATGCTATATCAGCAGTTGGGAAACCAAAAGCACCGGAGTTCCAAAAAACAGGTAATTATAAGAACTCACTGCTCACTTGCCACTGAAGTAAAACTATAAAACTATATTAAGACAATTTTATTCGACTATAATAAACATAAAAACATCAACGTAAATTACCTGAAATGACAGTTTAGCGTACATTTTATTGTTCGATTCCAGCCAAACTTATATTTTTACTTATTCACAGTAAAAAGAAAAATTATAGTACTAAAATTTTCATAAATCGTCATTTTCAAAATATCCCACCAAGAAACCTTTACCGACCACTGCCTATATTATGTTTTATACTGGAGCCCGAGTTATCTATTCGAATTTCACTAGTTTGTGCCAGGTTTTTCAAAATAAGATTTATATATAATTACAATTGAATGAAAATTTAATTACATGATAATATGAGATAATGTTTGTTGGAATATCAAGGCACGAAATTCATCATATATTTTCGTCGATAAATAAAGAGATTTAACATATTTTATATAGTCAAGTGTTGAAATATAAATCAATTAATTTATAATAAGAGAAAACTGAATTTATGAATCTGATTTTTTAAGAGTCAATTTCACACGAAGGAAACATAATATAATCAGGGCCAAAATCCAAATCCCCGTTAAAACTTGATAGAAAAACCAGTTTATAAAGAAAACATAGATTCGAAATTGAAATTATTTCATTCCGATTTACGATTTTGACCTTCAATTTTTCAATATGGTTGCATTCCAGTTTCAAAAAATATTGTATAGTAACCTAATATTTTTGTTTAACTTGACAAAAACTTGGTTAATTATTCTTGTTTTTAAACTCGATCTTACAATTTCAACGTTTGTATCAAATTTTCACATTTTAGTTCACAATCTCTCAATTTAACAGACAAACAAACAGGCAGACAACTATATAACAAATTCTTTTGGCATGTAAAATGTAAAGTTTAAATAAATTTATGTAAACAACAATATCAACGATGAGGTACTATGTCAAAATGACACTGGATAAATTGAACCCAGCCTAGGTCAAAACACGCATTATAAAAATATCACCCATTTAAGACGCTGAGACAATGAAGCCAAAACAATTTTTTTTTGCTTTCAACAATATATAGTATTGAGAGGTTGTTAGTGATTATTTTAAAATAATCAAGATTTGGTATGTTTTCATACATTTGAGCATAGGCCCCAATCGAACATTTGAGGAATACATCACCGCTTAAGAACATCTAAACTTTAGCTATTTTTGTAAAATAAAATTTGGTAGTTCAGAAAGTCTTGAGAAAAACAAAAAGAAATTGATCCAGTATGTCTTTTGAAGAAGAATCTGTCGAACACAATATATAAACACAAAATAAATTACAGGGTCAAATAAATATTCCAATAGCGCATTGATTGGCTAAGCAAAAGAACAGCGGTGCTATAAGTTTAGACAAAAACAGAACCTAAATTAAATAAACCAAAGATAGATAACTGAAAAAAGAAGTATGAGCGAGAAAAAGGTTATTTAGACAAAAATAAGGAAACTTGAGCAAAAATTTTTCGAAATTTTTGTTATTTATATATTTATTAAGAATGTTTGGCAATTGATAACAAAAAAATCACAACTTCTTAAAATTTACTTAAAATTACAATAATTTTTTAGCGGAGTTTATAATGTCTAAATTTGTGATCTCAAAATGCTAATTTTTATCATTTATATTTAGTACACAATGTATTAAATTATTGTATATTTAGAAGTACCACCATATTTATCCAAGCAGTTTCCCAGAGTTGAAAAAGGAACAAATATCGCTCTTATTCAAATTTCAAAGAATAGTAAACAAAAAACAATTGAATGTGTATTTTCTGCTAACCCGAGACCGAACATTGACTGGTACCATGATTCGGCAAAAATCCCTATCACACCATTATTCAATATAGAAATCAAGCAGGATTTTAAATCAGTTTATAATTTTATTGCCAGATTGACAATTAATCTGGATTTGGTACGTATTTATTGGTTTTATTGGTCAAGTAAGTTATTAGCCTCTAATAACTATTGGCTTACAAATATTAAATTCGAAAATTTTCATAATAAATAATAATAATAATAATAATAATAATAATAATAATAATAATAATAATAATAATAATAATAATAATAATAATAATAATAATAATAATAATAATAATAATAATAATAATATGGTAGAAATATGAAAAAGTTAGTGATTTAGATTTATTTGGATATATCCTGATAACACTTTATTATTATTTTATTATTATTATTATTATTATTATTATTATTATTATTATTATTATTATTATTATTATTATTATTATTATTATTATTAACCATTATACTGGTCTATGAAAAAAATATTTCCCATCACCAAAATGTATTGAATAATATTGATGCATTTTCAAGGCACTGATTTTCGGGTTTTAGTTTAGACAACAAAATGATACCACAATGTGCACCAACATTCTTGGGATAAATTTTCAGTCTTCCACCGGGAAATTTAGATAGAGAGACGACTTTTTATTGTAATCGGACAACGACTCAAAACAGCTCAGACTTAAATTCAATCGAACATTTGTCGTACATTTTGGATCTGAAAATTGGAGACAGAGCCTTTTGACATAAGGGTGATTTGAAAGAGGCTGTTAAAGACGCTTCGGATAACATAAATATTGAACGGTCACAAAAGCTAGTCAATTCTATACCAAATCGTTTGACTGAAGAGGTCCTACCCATTATTAAAATTAACTGCATTCTTTTTTTTAAGATTTTGTATTATGATTCATTATAGTGTTTATTTTGTTTTTGTGATTTTTTTTCTTCATGTTTTAACCCATATCAGTAAAGAATAAATGCACTAATTAAAAATCCTTTTTCATGTGTTTTACTAACAAAAAAAGCAAAATGAAATTAAAAGAAATTTGAAACTGCATTTATTTACAAATTTAAGAAAAAAATCAAGTGTATGCTTTATATTTTCCTTACAGCATATGATAGATAAAATTAGTATTAAAGTTTTAATTTTAAATTTATGTTATTATAAATTCACTTGAAAAAGGCAGTGCCGAAAATTCGTGGATATCAAAAACATCCATATATTACTGATTTATAGTCTTCAAACTCTTTTTAATAAAGTTATTTCACAAGGCTTTGTAAAATTTGCACAAACGATTTATTACTATGATTTTTCAATTTTCAAATTATCCTATTTTATTTTATAGATTAATCAAGTAGATATCAGAAAGTATGCTGGGGAATATCAAGCAATGGCTACAAATTCACTGGGAGAGGCGTCATGTAGTACATTTGTTCTCATGGACGTTCCTCTGGAATTGCGTCTTCCGAAAAATCAAACAGCTATTGGTGGTAAAGATTACCTACTGACTTGTTATTTTGCTGCAATGGATGTACCTCAGGTATTTATTATTAGTATATCTAAATATACTTTGAATTCAAATATTAATATTTCTATTTCATTTATTCTTGATAAATATTGGGAGTTTTCTGGCACAAATATTAAATAATCTTAATATCTAACTTATGAAATTGTAATTTTTCTTATAAAAGTTTGTATTTCGAAAAATATAAGCAAAATAATTTAATTTGATATTAGCATTAAAATTGTATAATGAATAAACTAATTGAGTGGTCTAAATATTACAGAAAATATTTGAGTAATTTCGGGAGATAATATTATTTAATTTTATTTAAAATGAAATTACAAAAGCGTTATTAAAAATAATAAATATTTAATTTCTGTTTTAATATCATCAACGCCACCTTTGTTTTCAACTGCACAAAAGAAAATGTACTCAAAACTCTGGAATTGTAACAATTTATGGAACATGGAACTGCTTCATCTCTATATCCGATGTATAATCCCTCCAACATCAATTTTTCTATTCTTCATATATTTCTGTGGTATTAGTGTTCGAAGTTCACCTAATGGAAATATCAGATTGCATTTCAAATTTAAAAAAGAAAGACCAAACCATTGTCCTGGTCCAATATCGAGATTGATATCGAGTTTCATACGTGAATATATTTTAAATGTACCTATGATTCTTATCTTCCTTAGTTATACAGGCTACCAACGACTTGGCCGTAAGAGCTTAAGGATGTACAACTGAAACCATTTTATGTTGAAAGTAACTTCTGAACACAACTCATTTAGAGCTGAGTTTTGAACATTCTAACCTACGAAATCTTACAGATGATAGTATATTAGTAATCGTTAGTTGCTCAATTCCTTGTTTATTTGTCTTGAGTATTTGCTTTAAGTTTGAATTTATTATTTATCATTTAATATACCATTATTGTTCATTGAATATAATTTTGTATAAATTATGAATAGACTGATATTCATTTTATTTATAAACCAAAAATTTTTAAAAGATATAAATAGTATTTTTCAACGGTTTTAGGACAACGGGTCATATTCCCAAATCACATTTAACGCTTGCGTGACTTAAATAAAAATTATTAATATTGACCAATAAAGTAAAAAGCATATAATAAGTCGTCATATAAGTTATTTTTCACTGCTTCATTACAAGGAAAGCAGATAAATGTAGAAAAATAAGAAATTATTTTTCATACTATGTAGTGGGAACAATAATGTTATAAATATATTCTGCGGGGGCCTTTTGCTTGCAATTAACTTACTACTTTTTTTAATATTTAACTTTGAAAACGTTATCCCTGGTTATAAGACCTGGTAATTCCACACAAATCATAAATTAATAGGTGGGCGAAATAAAAGTGATACATGCTGGAAGAAACTCATCTCAATTATCAAAATATTATTTATTTCATGTACTAGAGTTGGAGTAGGCATTTGATTACCATTTCATTTTATCAACATGAACTCAACATGTCATTGATTGAAACAACTATTTAAGAGAAGTATGTGCATCTTCAATTCTATGCCAACCGATGTCAATTGGAAGTACTGGCATCACAGTAGAGAGAAATTAAAGAATGCTTCTTGTATTCTGTTGATAATCATAACCAAGGAACTTTGACTCAGGTGATCGTCTCAAGTGATAAAGGTAGCTCTACGATTGCGACAGATTACTGGAAAGGATAAGCAAATATTGTTTACATATTCAACTACGATTTTCATCATTTAACTGTTAACCGTGAACATAATTTTGTAAAAACCAATTACATGGACTTATACCAACACAGGGGAAAAGATGTGGAGCAATGCAAAAATCAAATGAAGAAACGATATGGAAATCATAGACATTTACTAGATATGCATACCTCTGAGAATTTATGTATTGTCACAGACACGCCTCCGAGATTTTTTTACTTGTATATTGGATGGTATTTCTATTTTGAATCATATTTGATTGATATTCATCTTTGATTAATAAATGTTTTGGATATATGACTGGTAGGGGAAAAGGATTCGGTGTCCATGCCTATTAGATATCAGCTCTATTACCTTCAATGACTTGTATAATAATAATTTTGATTTGTACAATTAATAATTTTATGGAAACGGTTTTATACAAGCGGGCACCAAGAATCAATTGCACTTAATCGGAATTTAGATCTTCCTTTTGGAAGGACAGCGCTCTTTATTCTACAAGTTTCTAGAAACGATTATTTCATTAGACATTGATTTTAGAATAAAAATAAATATTATTTTGCTTGCTGATATTATTTGTCAGCTGATATGTGCTAATCAATATTTCGACTGGCCTGGACTCTTTTTTACCAATGAAGTTTAACTGGTTTCTATTTTAATTTTTACCACACATTTATAATATCTGTCAAACAATTAATACAAATTCAATATTGGTTTCATCAAGAAGAACTGCTCAAATTTTCACAGCTGGAATGTTCATATAATTTTTATTGTACTTTTCTCTCTCAATTTTTAATTTATAAAAAATGTACAAGACATATAAGACCCCAAGTAATAATTCACTCCACCAAATCAATGAACAATTACGGGATATTTTTCTAATTAATACGCCCATCCCTCGCTTAACACGGATGAAGGGTCTTATTCGCCTCAACAGATTTTTAATGCTGATGAAACGGTTCTTTTTTGGAAGAAAAAATATCCTATCTTATTTCCATACATTTATTAGTTTCACTTTATACGGTTTCATTTGACACGGTGATCTAGAAAAACCTATCTACCGTGTAAACGCGGGATCTCTATATTATTAGTTTATTAGGAATATTTTAATTAATTTTTGGCGTCCACTGTCTCTTTCATAGCGTCAAAAGCTTTCTCGTTCTGCTAGATCAATGGTCCCTACGGACCCCGGGATCATTTAGGGCAGGAGTGGCCAACCGGCGGCCCGCATGCTTTAATATTTTGAAAATATAATAAAAACTTTTTAAAATACGATATAATACAAAAAATATCTCTTTCTTTTCTTTTTTTCAGTTGGTAGCTTTACGAACTGTAGTAAAAAATGTAATAATGGGCCGCCGGTAAATATTGAACAAAATTTATTGTTTATTTCATATTTTTATCTATTTTAACCAATTAGTTCTGTATGCTACATTTTGAAAATTTGCCCGATTCATTATGCTTTATAATCAGGGCTATCAAGTATAAATAGTGCCAGTTTATCCTGTACCTAAGAAGCATAATTTATTTAACATGCACGCAAATGCTTTATTGTTTTTTAGCGGTTGTCTCAGACCCCACTACGGGCTATTACTGCGCTTCTCCTGTTCCTTAGTTGGAATTAGCACAGAAGCATTAGTTAAAAATTTACGCCTTTCAAACCTGCGGCCCGCCGCATTATTCAAAAATATTGTAATGGCCCTTTTACCTAAAAGGTTGGCCACCCCTGATTTAGGGGATCCATGGAAAATTAAAATTGATTTGGGGGTCCCTGAACAACTTCAAGGGGTGCGCGCAAGGTTTAATATAAAATAATAAATTGTGACACATTTTTATTAATATGGAAGTTAAAATAAATAACAATGAATAAATTATTAGAGATTTTTACGTCCTATGTAATATATAGACAGGTGCATAAAATACAAGTAATGACAGGGATCTCAATGAAGAAGGTATATCTATACAGGTTTATACAGGAACGCAATAGAGCCGATACTTGAACTAACTAGTCTATAATATTAACTATAAAAGAGTCCGCACATCTAATCAGCAATTTAGTTCTATATTACGCGTGATATGAAGTGTATATGTTACAGTTAAAGTTTAAACTTAGACAGTAATCCATTAACATTCATTAAAGATTTTTTTAATAAAAAACTTAAGAAGGAATTGTAAGTTTATCTACATAGATGTGTTTCTAACGAATATATTATTAATGATTGTGTAAAAAAAGTTAGACATATTGGGAAAATTAATTGGTACAAAATGAGTACACAATATGTGACATTTACATGAAATTTTATCCATTTATCTCAAACAATTAATTCAAGAGAGCGTTACATTGCAGCATTCTGTTTAAAAAAATTATAATAACCAGTGGTTTGTTGCAAATAAAAATTTATATATATATTTTCTTATGTATTTTATTTTTGAGGCCTTTTATTCAGATAACAGTATGAGTGAACCGAAGAAAAATTGCAGACAATACTGTGTTGAATATATGAAATATGGCTTTATGCCGTCACCAGGAAATAGTACTTTACCTATGTACCTTCTATGTAGTAAAATGATATCAAACTATTCAATGAAACCTTCTAAGCTTAAGGAACATTTAATAAAAATCCGTATTGAAAAAAAATATAAGAATTGAACGTTTTTTCAAACAATAAAAGACAAATATTTGAAAAAACCGACATTGCTAGAAGTCATAAGGACAACATCTAAGAGAGATGATGATGGACTGCGGGCTTCTTATAATATTTCTTTAATGATTGCGAAGTGCGGAAAGCCGAACACTATTGATGAAGAACTTATTCTATAAGCTGTAGGTGAGGTAATACGCACCGTGTTGCACAAACCAGCTTTAGATATTATAAAAAGAATTCCACTAAGTAATAATACTGTACAAAGAAGGATTGACGAAATGGTTCAGTGTGTAGAAAATTCTACAGCTTGACGAGTGAACATTACCAGGAAACAAAACTTTATTTTTAGCTTATGAAATTTGTAAATGAAAAAACTTTCCAAGAATTGTTATTTGCTAAATGTTTGGAAACTGATACGAAAGGTGAAATGTTATTTATTGAATTAAAAAGATTTTTCAATGTAAAAACTATACCCTTGACTAATATCATCTCCGTTGCTGCTGACGGTGCTCCAGCAATGGTATGACGACACCAAGGCTTTCTGGCATACTTGAAATGAGCTATACCGAATGTGTTATAGGTACATTGTATCATTCATCGATATCGTTTGGTCGCAATATATTATGTAATTAGAGCAGTTAATAAAATCAAAAGAAATGTCTTATATGAGAAATTATTTGCTCAACTTTATTTGGAAAATGATGATGATTATAATCGCTTACTACTTAACACAGAAGTACGTTGGTTATCTAAAGGTACATGTTTAGATCACTTCTATTCGCTCTTTGATTCAGTGTTGGAATTCCTGGAGAGTAAAGACAATGATTTGCGTCACAATTAAATTATCTCAAAAAATGACATCGCTTATATGACTGATTTATTTGCCAGATTTAACGAGACTAATTTGAAACTACAAAGTCACACGTTAAATTTAATTAAAACTAAAAGTGTAATATCTACGTTTGTTGCAAAACCTTTGTTGTACAAAGAAAACTTGGGAAAAGAATGTTCTCAGTTTCCAAATCTTTCAAAATTGCAAAATAAAGATGAAAATTTGTTTGCCTATATTCAACATTTAACGGCGCTTCATTCGGACGTTAACCAAAGATTTGAAGACATTCTTCACTCGGAAATTCCCGACTGGGTGTTGAACCCTTTTGCAAGTAGTCAAACTCAAAGCACAAATACAGATGAATACATACTAATACAGGAGCAACTTATTGAATTATCCATAAATGAGGAGCTGAAACCAGTGTTTAAACAAGGATACGGCAACTTCTGGTTACAAAAACAGATCCCAATTCTATATCGAGCATTATGGGTTATAAGCTGTTGATTGCTTTTCCGTCGTTCTACTTGATAGAACGTGGATTCAGTGCCGTTATTAGCCTCATCACAAAAAAAGAAACCGACTAGAAATTAGTAGTCGTGAGGTTTTGCGGTTACTACTTATAAACATTGAGCCGAACATAAATACACTCATAACATCCCATCAGGTTCATCCAAGTTGTTAATTTTTTTTCGTATTTTAAAACAAAAGTTATAATTTTTATAAATACTTCTTCAACAAAATATTTTATTTATATTTTATTTTTACGTCACCATTTCTCATTCAAGACATCAAAGTTAAATTTGTAATTTTCTATTATGCATTTATGTAGTTTTTCACCCAGGGTCCGTGGACCAAAAGAGTTTGGGAGCGAGCCACTGTGCTAGATTTATGAATGTTAAATATTTGAAATTAGTATTTCGCAAATAAAATTGATATCATTTGCATTGTTTTTTATTTTCTCATAAAATTAATATTTAAAACTGACATTGTCAAATTTTGAATTGCTACTTGACTTTATTGTTGTTTAATTAAACTTGCATTAGTAACACTTTTTTCTATTAAAAATATATGAAAAATATATTTTTTGACAATTTAATGTTAACAAAACAAATATTATTTTTGATAGATAAAACTGGTTGTTGATTTATTTGTCAGCTGATATTTGGTAATCAGTATTTTGACTGGCCTAGATATATTTTAACGGAATATTTTACTTATTATATAATTACATGCAAATATGCGATACTAAATGGTGATTGCTTCAACAAGAAATTCAGCTAAATTTTTCGACAGTTGAATTATTAATAATTAAATTTTTATAATTTATCGGATATTTTGTGGTGTATATAAAGTAGATTTTCAAATGATATCAAATTTTTTATTTATATTTGAGTAATTTCAAATTCTAGTTTTCATGGGATCATCAAACCGAATCAGGAAAGTGGGAATCTATGCCGTCAAATCGCCGAACAAAAATGAGAGATAACAATCATAAATTGCTGCTCAAAGACCTTATTAAAGCAGAAGACGAAGGAATTTATCGATGTACCGCAACATTTAATAGCGAAACAAAAATTGCGTTTACTTATCTTAACATTGCAAGTAAGGATTTGAAACATATATTCTAAACTATTTATTGACACTATAATTTTGTGGCATATACTCATGATTTATGCCTCGCTAGTATAAGAATCAAGAATTTTCGATAATATCTCTATTTATCAGTATTTTAACCAATGTCGACATATATTCAATCCTTTTCATTATGATTACATAATTGTTTGTAGTTATTTGTTGACTAAACTTATAAAATTTTCATAATTATTCTAAAATTTTTAAGTCTCACTCATTTCGAAAGATAATTCAAAATCATTTGCTCATATTGGAATATCAACAAGGGTTAGTGCCACCTGTTTATGTTACGCGATGTTTCACACTGGCTAAAATTAAATCGAAAAAATAACTGATGTTTATATATATCAAGAAGTTATAGCACAAAAACCAATCAAATGTCTAGAACATTGGTTTTTGGAATCAACATTATGGGGTTTGAATGAAACGTAAAGGAGAGAATTAATAACAAAATTTTGTGAAATAACAATCCTTATATATAAATAAAGTTCTTATTTCAAAATTTATTTAAACGTTAAAATTCTAGATCCACCGAATTTACAATGGCTGCCGTCAAAACAAGAAATCACCGAAATATACAGTCATGTCTGTGCAGTTAATACTAAAGCGGATAAACCTTGGTACGTGTGGTGGACTTTTACTAAATATTCAAATAATGAAACAGTCATTATCGAACCAAATAATTACCATTCTACTGATTTTGAATTTTCTGTTAAAGTAGATTTAATTAATTAAAAATTTTCAATTTATTATATTTCTAGTATGATGATAGTAAATCGTATACCTCTTACCATGACAAGGTAGAAGGCGTTCCTAAAATTGCTTATCAATATGCCAATAAAGGCGTTAATCTAATTGTCAAGGAAAGAAATTCTGAAACAAGTGCCTTGGGTAAATTTACTTGTCATGCAAGAAATCATATAGGTTATACAAATAGGTCTGTTGAAGACAATTTTTTAAGTAAACATTTTATTTTTAAAGCTTTTTCATTTTATTTCTAAGGACTGGAATTTAAAATTATTCCACCATCTACCTCAGAAGTTATAGTAGGGAATGATTTATATTTGAACTGTTCAGCAAAAGAAAGTGATTTAAATCCTCAAACAAGATGGAGAATTTCAAATGGTAAAAATTTAACTTTAAAGTTTTAAAATATTCTTTAAAAAGTAATAATAATAATAATAATAATAATAATAATAATAATAATAATAATAATAATAAACTATATATTTTTTCAAAATATAAATATTGTTGATCTCTTTTAAGTTTCTGACTTAAGATCATAATTTTCCTATTTAACACAAATTTGCGACACTCTTCAAATTCTAAATGAAAAAAACAGATCGAAAATGAACAAATAGAAATGATTTCACTGTCAGTTATCGTTACCATGATTATCTGTCAAAAATTCAAATCAATTAGTTAGATATACATTTAAAAGTTTTAAAATTAGAAACTCTGCATCACACCCCACTAATGTCATCGTCCTTTTAACTATTCCATGGATTCTCGAGGGTCTATATACGAAGGGAGTAGAACGAAATGGTATTTCGAACCGTACACCACGCTCGAGCAATATCAATCGAAGATGATCATAATGGCGATACGCATGGCAATTTCATATTAAATCCATTTTTTATGAATCGTTACCGCTCATTACACTAAAGTAGAAATGTTATATTTGTTTTTCAGCTATGACAACCACGCATTAGGCTTACACCTGGCTTACACATGCATTTAGCATTTTCAAAACTTACTGTTCAAATTTCCATGACTACTTCAATGACTATTGCTTGTATCACACCATACAATTCCCTTGTTTTTATTACGTTCCGTTCTTTTAACGGATCTTGTTTCTGAACTTTATCTACGATCTCACTCATATCAGCTGTTGTCATAAGTATCCATCTTGTCTATCACCAGAAAATCGTTTTACGAACGAACAAGCCGGTCTCAACCAGTGTCCAACAGGAAATTGTCTTATCATTTGTCCAGTTGTCGCTTGGGGGGACACTTGTCTAAATATTATTAACTTGATTATCTCGGCTCGACTTCAGTTTTTCGTGTTTCATGACATTAGGTCTGTCATGACTTATGTGGTCTGCTAGGTCTTGTGGTAGATTATTTACAAAAATAACCATAACAGGCTATCTAGTTCTATCTGGTTTCTTCAATTCAGCGCACTGACATCCAGGGCGGACTACTAAACATTTCCCCCAATATTAAGAGCACATATTCTAATGAAATCATATCCCCAAAATCTTCTTCCGGCATATCGAATGTTGAATATGCATTTCCAATTAGCACTAATGGTAGAATCGCCAAGACCTCTGGTTTCCCAAACAACCTTGTAGATCTTCTGTTTCCTTGAAAAATCCTTTGACATTCGCTTCATCATCCCCACTGCATTTCCCTAAAAGCAGGATCAACTTTGGTGACCACAATAGCTTGTGATTTTCCAGTAAAGTTTTATCAAGTCCAATTATTCCAACAACATTAATTTGTAACAATTATATTGAATTAAATGATATTGGGAATTTATTAGATAGTTGTGTACTAAATACTAAATTAGAGTAATTCATTTGTTATACCTGCCTCATTTCACTTCCAAACGTTTAGGAAACAGCAACGAATAAACCTTATTTGTCGACATAGATCTTTCTATTCTATGATGTTAATACATTACTATACAAGTTGTTTCGTTTAAAAACAATATAATATAAATGTTTTGTTTAAACTGTTTACATTCGTTTTTGAAATGAATGTACATCCACCTGCGAAGGAAATGCACTATTGTTCTTAAAGTATTGAAATCAGATAACTTCAGGTCCAAATTATGTGTGAACGAGGCAAAAGTTCAATCGCACTGACATATTGGAGTATTCATTTGGTCTGATACTCAGTGCCTATATCAATATGCTGATTTCACAGAACCAGTTTTTTATTAATTATCGTAGACTATTGTTGGACTTCAACTGTATATATATTCTTTTGAGTTGGGTCATTGTCCTTGTTGTTTGGAACGAACTCAAAATTTATTTATCCTTCGAAATTCTCCTTAAATTAGCATGATCTTACAAAAATGCCTGTTTTGTTTGGACCAATTGATTTTCCTTGTTTGAGTTAGAGAAGTAAGCAAACCTTTCATTACAGGCCACTATTCATCGAATGAAGTCATTATCATCAGGATTTTTGCTTCAATTAATTCCTAATAATCCTAGACTTTCATTTGGAACAGATAGACTATCATGTAAAAGATGTTTTAGTTCGTTCATTTGTTTTAGGTGATCTAAAACTTTGAGTTATTTGGTATTTTTTTACTTGACTATAATTTTTCTGAAGCGTCCTCTCTTTACTTCGTAGTAGATGTACCAATAGTTTAATGACAACTTCAATTTGAAAGCGTCAGAATATTTAGAAATTACACCTTGATAATTTTCTTTTCGAACCAATATCATATTGTCAATTTTTATCTCCTTAAATATTCTTTTTTATAATTTTTCGCTTTTTTAAATCTGCTGGTTATTTAGGATGTTTTCTAAAACTTTATTGTGGATTTTCTTCATATCCAATCTCCACTGCTCTAAAAATAAATCACTGTAAAAGTTATCAACATCCAAAGTTGCATTAATTTGAGTTTGGCATCCGGACAAAACATCAAAAAATGAATATGCAATTAGCTTTGGTGTTGTAAATCTGATTACCATTTCGATCATTATTAATATATAATCCAACGCCTGAAGTTATCATCTTTGTAGTTTTTTCTCTGATATTATTTGATGTTTTTTTTAAATATTCAGAAGAAACATGTTGTAATTATTAATATACATTACTATAAACATAGTTATTTTACATTCTCAATTACAGAACTTCTAAAGAAAATAATTTTTGATCTTTTTTCAATAATATTTTTTATCATATTTTCCTTAATTTAAAATTTCCTTTATTATAATCTAATCAGATAAGCAATCTGATCGTGATGCCATGTTATATTTATAAATATAAAATAACTGAGTTCAATAATTAAATTAACTTAACCCTTTCCAGCCCAAGTTTTTTTTAATTTCATTAGTACACATTATAGGTTATGCCACAGTACGCTATTAAATACAATGGTTTTTCGATCATCTTTTACAACTTTTATCCGTATTCACCATGCCAAGTGTTAAAATTACATCTAGCTTCAATTCACATTAGTTACTGCCAACATTTTTAATCGTCGAAAGACATAAATTTAATTTTGAATTAATGATTCCATTTGGAATTACTGGGCTGGAAAGGATTAAATTCAATCTCGAATAATTTACTTCAAATATCCAAACAACGAATGCTTATTAATTATTAATTGTCATTCATATATTACAGTGAAGTACTGCTCAATTTTGTATGTTGGTTTTTACAGTTTGTAAAGGTGTTGACTGATCGCTATTTGTTAAATCTTGAGTTCAGCTGAAAATATTCATGTGATCGCGATCAAGATATTTTAATATTTTTTCAATAAATGTGTAATCTGAATTAAAACAATTCTTTAATTTTAAGAAAATTAAGTTTTGAATTCAGCTGTTTTATAATATTAATTTGGAAAAACTGTTAAAACTCCAAGTCATTTATTAAACGACTAATAATCTAAACCCACCCCCCTAGTCGTTTTTATGGGTTTTGTATGACTCATAAAAATAATAACTATAGATTTTGAATGGCTTACTAACATCGATTTATAATGTGACCAATTACCGAAATTATTAGATTGAATCGTATGAAATGTCATTTTAGCTATAAAAATGCACTTGATAATTATATACGACTCACAAAATATAATTGTTACAACTTTCCAGTCAACTTTATAACTTCAAAAATTATATCCTTTTCATATGTTATCAATAAAATAATTTATATTTTCCTATAAATTATATATGATGATGGGTACCACTAAATCGTGATTCAAAAAATAATTTATGATAGTATAACATTTTCTGATTCATCATACAATATGGAATTGTAAAACAGTAAAAGTTTTTATGGTATAAACACAAATTATTATTATTTTTCCAAATGAAAGGTGTTGATTTCTGTTGTGATACATAGTTACACGCATAGGCATTTTTAAAGTGATATTCAATGCGAGATATAATGGCTCTCATCGGTACCATATAAGAAACTCAATTTCAAAATCAATTTTGTAACCAGCCCAAGAATCTGAAACCGTCATATCACATTAAATATTACAATTATGTATGTTTACTGGTCTTATCAAATAATACAAATGAGAGCCAAACAAGTTCAAAACTAGCCTGCCATTAAAAATCCCTTTAAATATAAATTTAAATATATTTTAGTCTGTTAGTGATTTGATAACAAATAACCCTTACTTCGTCAAGTTCCATTTTTATATGGTATGTGAAGTTTCCATTTGTTGTTATATTTTTCCAATTAATGTTGTTAGCCGCAACAACGTCGAATTCATTCTCAATCTCCATAATTAATAAATTAAACAAATAAAATTACTAAATTTATTTTATTCACAAAACTGCGCTTTTTTGTAATATTCAAACAATCTGTTCGAGGCTTTTTTATTATTTTAATTTTGATGCTGATTTCAATGCTGGTTTAATATATTTTAATTTATTTTTATATTTTAAACTTACTTTAATTTATTAATTTAAATATTTATATAAAAATTTATGTAATCTGATATATACAATTTAAATGTTTATTAGCAATATCCAGTTTTAACTTAAACGTGAATTCTACCCTTTCAAATGTGTAAACTTAATTTTAATTATTTTATCCAAAAATTATCTTAAATTTTTGAGACAAATGTTCAGCTTTTATTACAGTGAATTGTTTTGGTCACTTTATATATTTGCTTAGAAATTTCATTTTCACCTCATTTTTCATTTGTTTTTATAATTGTTTTATTAATTGCGCGTTCTTTTGATAACGCGATTTTCACATTGTATTCATCGTATCAATGTAGTAATCCAACTCTGCTTTGGTTCTCCTAAGAAATTTAAAATTCATAAAGTAATCTTTAAGAAAATATCCTATTTAAAGGGTTGATTATTAAATTAAATTTATAATTTGAAAAAATTGAACGTTGTAAAAGTCATCAACCTTTAAACTGTTAACTAATTATTTTAAAAACAAATATCACATGAATTTAAAATTCTAAAAATAAATTATTATTTATCTCTTTTGAAATGATTCTTCCTGTTATAATTTGATAAAATTTAATTATTTGAATAATGTTTAGTTAAATCGAAATATGACCCAACCTTTATTATCATGTAATTATGATTATGAAATAAGTCATTTTCCAATGTATTATTGATGAACTTTTCAGTATTGTCGGGTGATATTATAACATTATAAAAGAATCAATTTCTCTTTTTTACTTACAATTTGTTTTTTATTTGTGATAATATGCCATAATACTGTCAGATCCATCAAAATTCCATCATTTTTTCATTCATAACGATAATTTGATTTGAATTTATATATTTTTGTCTAACCCTTATAGAATGATATCTACTCTTTCGTTTTAATATTTTAGTGAGACAATGATAGTTTTAGATTTTCTTTCATATATGTAGTTGTTAGATATCAAATACCGCTATATAGGCCCAACCGACACATTTAAATTCTAATCTTTCATTATTCTGTTACCTTTAATCTTTTCATCCGATATATCTTTATTTCGGAAGCAGAAATTCTATTCCCAAGTTTATTTATTTCTGATGTTTTTCTTTGGAGTGAAATTTATAAAGCCGTTCACAATTTCAAATTTAAACGGTTTAGTTTGTTGTATAATTTATAATTTGTACAGTACATTTTTATTTTATCAGTTGGATATCTTTAAAAATATTGATTTTATTAAATCTCATAAAAATTGTTTTTTAATTTTTTTAACTTATTTTAATTTATTCTATTTTTAATATTAAATGGTTTTTAAATTTAAAATATTATCTCACAGAAATTAAAAAATTAATTTATTTTTGTTTATTTTTAATTTGTCTGAATTATATCATATATCATAAAATATATCATATAATATCTATTCATGTAAAATTTATTGTGGTTGATTTCATATATTTTGAATTAGGTAACAATTATACAGATGTCAATGATACAAAAAAATTATTTAACAATAGAATATTTCAATATGAAAATGGGACGTTGGCGATGAAGAACATTCAAGAAACGGATCCAACAAAAATGCTTTGTTTCATTATTCCTTCGAAAAAGAATTTTGACGTTCAAAGTAAAGTTGCATATATTGATATCAGAAGTAAGAATTTTCAATTTTATGTTTCACTTTATGAAAATAGCATTTAATAATTGTAAGATATATTTAAAAATGTTATTATATATTCGTATGTTTGTGGTATGTTGAAATTGTATAATTACATTGCTTGGAATATTATTTATATTAAGTAAATTCTCCACATATATGATATTGGAAAATTGTTTTTGTCTTAATAATATATTTTTTAAAATAAAAAAAAATCTTCTAATAATAATTACTTGTGATCCATTCAAACATATCTCTATAATTTAATGTTTCCTTCTAATAAAATAAATTAATGAAGTAGGATGATAACCTTTCTTTTGTAATTTTCGTTGACAAATCTTAAGAAAGTTTAGGAATATCTTACTTTTTTTCTTTCGAATATTAAAAACTACTGTAAATTAAAATATAACTATCAAAACTAATAATCGTATAATGGCTTACGCAGTTATTTATTTCTATTATATTTTAAAAAATGATTCCATTATCGACAAAGTTATTTTAAAGTTTATAAAAATATCCTAATAATAAAAAAAAATTAATTACACACAAAGATCATTTTATCACATTCTAGCAATATTATGAGTATGAAAACACTCGATTTTGAATATTAATTAACTCTTTGAACCCACCAGGTCCGTAAACCGACTTATTAAATACATACACACACACAAATATGTATATATATATATATATATATATATTCGAAAGGCCAGTTTTCCAGCCTGCGTATCTTGAATTATTTCCCGATGTACACACCAATGTCATATTTCTGTCCAATATAATTCCATACATAAATAATAAACCCTAAAGCCCTGTTAAACCCATAAATTCATATAAGTGTTCAGAGTCAGAGTCAAATCGCAATGGAACTCAGTGTTCAAAGGGTTAATTAATTTTAGCTTGGATATGAACAATTACAAATGTAATTAAAATACATCAAACATTTAAGAATAATGCTTGTCAAAAAAGAACTAGAAACAAAAGAAATTAGCGAAATTTTCAAAATTAACGAAGACAACATTGAAGGAGAATTCGAATGTGTCTTTGTTTGAAGAAAAGCAATTTTTTGTGATGAAATGGGTGTTAACTGCTCATCCCGTTTAATGATATGAATCATATCGAAGAATTATTCAATTTTAGCCACCACGGATTGATCTTTTATAAAACCTCGAATAATTCATTTAATGGTTAAAAGGGCAATTTTAATGAAATGTTTAAATAGAATGAACAATTTGAATTTAATTAATTATTCAGTTATTTTGAATAATTGCACTATTTATAGTTTTGTTAAAGCATTTTGTTTCTTCCTTCACAGAGCCATTCCAATTGAGGAAATATTTTGGAATGGAAACAAATTATGGAATCTGCCAATTTATATACAGTCATGGAACTCGAATGGATTATTGTACCCGGGTGTGATACGATTAACGAATTTGATTCTGATTTTATTATGATTTGCGGATATTTGAATTGAAAACCTTTAGGCAATACTAGTTTTAATTAAAAATTTTAAGAATTTGCTTTTTTTAAGCGTTTTGTCACATTAATGATATTATTAATATTAAATGAAATGAAAAATCTTTAAATGACATTTTATATCTCGTTTAAGCTTAAATTTTCTTTTGTAATTAGAATCATATTTGTCAATAATAATTTCAGTACCAGCTAGGACCCAAACTTGGCCTCAAAAACGTTTCGTTGTTGCGGGTAAATCTTTCAACATGAGTTGCATTGTCTATGGACACACGAAAGACCTCAAAGTGACCTGGTTTTATAGGTCGAATGATATTGGAGAGTGGGAAAATATATACGTAACATGTATCTATTCTTTAGAAAATGCCTGTATTCATGAATACCCATCAAAAGCTGGAAGGTTCAATCCAATAAGTGCGTATTCACCATGCCAAGTGTTAAAATTACATCTAGCTTCAATTCACATTAGTTACTGCCAACATTTTTAATCGTCGAAAGACATAAATTTAATTTTGAATTAATGATTCCATTTGGAATTACTGGGCTGGAAAGGATTAAATTCAATCTCGAATAATTTACTTCAAATATCCAAACAACGAATGCTTATTAATTATTAATTGTCATTCATATATTACAGTGAAGTACTGCTCAATTTTGTATGTTGGTTTTTACAGTTTGTAAAGGTGTTGACTGATCGCTATTTGTTAAATCTTGAGTTCAGCTGAAAATATTCATGTGATCGCGATCAAGATATTTTAATATTTTTTCAATAAATGTGTAATCTGAATTAAAACAATTCTTTAATTTTAAGAAAATTAAGTTTTGAATTCAGCTGTTTTATAATATTAATTTGGAAAAACTGTTAAAACTCCAAGTCATTTATTAAACGACTAATAATCTAAACCCACCCCCCTAGTCGTTTTTATGGGTTTTGTATGACTCATAAAAATAATAACTATAGATTTTGAATGGCTTACTAACATCGATTTATAATGTGACCAATTACCGAAATTATTAGATTGAATCGTATGAAATGTCATTTTAGCTATAAAAATGCACTTGATAATTATATACGACTCACAAAATATAATTGTTACAACTTTCCAGTCAACTTTATAACTTCAAAAATTATATCCTTTTCATATGTTATCAATAAAATAATTTATATTTTCCTATAAATTATATATGATGATGGGTACCACTAAATCGTGATTCAAAAAATAATTTATGATAGTATAACATTTTCTGATTCATCATACAATATGGAATTGTAAAACAGTAAAAGTTTTTATGGTATAAACACAAATTATTATTATTTTTCCAAATGAAAGGTGTTGATTTCTGTTGTGATACATAGTTACACGCATAGGCATTTTTAAAGTGATATTCAATGCGAGATATAATGGCTCTCATCGGTACCATATAAGAAACTCAATTTCAAAATCAATTTTGTAACCAGCCCAAGAATCTGAAACCGTCATATCACATTAAATATTACAATTATGTATGTTTACTGGTCTTATCAAATAATACAAATGAGAGCCAAACAAGTTCAAAACTAGCCTGCCATTAAAAATCCCTTTAAATATAAATTTAAATATATTTTAGTCTGTTAGTGATTTGATAACAAATAACCCTTACTTCGTCAAGTTCCATTTTTATATGGTATGTGAAGTTTCCATTTGTTGTTATATTTTTCCAATTAATGTTGTTAGCCGCAACAACGTCGAATTCATTCTCAATCTCCATAATTAATAAATTAAACAAATAAAATTACTAAATTTATTTTATTCACAAAACTGCGCTTTTTTGTAATATTCAAACAATCTGTTCGAGGCTTTTTTATTATTTTAATTTTGATGCTGATTTCAATGCTGGTTTAATATATTTTAATTTATTTTTATATTTTAAACTTACTTTAATTTATTAATTTAAATATTTATATAAAAATTTATGTAATCTGATATATACAATTTAAATGTTTATTAGCAATATCCAGTTTTAACTTAAACGTGAATTCTACCCTTTCAAATGTGTAAACTTAATTTTAATTATTTTATCCAAAAATTATCTTAAATTTTTGAGACAAATGTTCAGCTTTTATTACAGTGAATTGTTTTGGTCACTTTATATATTTGCTTAGAAATTTCATTTTCACCTCATTTTTCATTTGTTTTTATAATTGTTTTATTAATTGCGCGTTCTTTTGATAACGCGATTTTCACATTGTATTCATCGTATCAATGTAGTAATCCAACTCTGCTTTGGTTCTCCTAAGAAATTTAAAATTCATAAAGTAATCTTTAAGAAAATATCCTATTTAAAGGGTTGATTATTAAATTAAATTTATAATTTGAAAAAATTGAACGTTGTAAAAGTCATCAACCTTTAAACTGTTAACTAATTATTTTAAAAACAAATATCACATGAATTTAAAATTCTAAAAATAAATTATTATTTATCTCTTTTGAAATGATTCTTCCTGTTATAATTTGATAAAATTTAATTATTTGAATAATGTTTAGTTAAATCGAAATATGACCCAACCTTTATTATCATGTAATTATGATTATGAAATAAGTCATTTTCCAATGTATTATTGATGAACTTTTCAGTATTGTCGGGTGATATTATAACATTATAAAAGAATCAATTTCTCTTTTTTACTTACAATTTGTTTTTTATTTGTGATAATATGCCATAATACTGTCAGATCCATCAAAATTCCATCATTTTTTCATTCATAACGATAATTTGATTTGAATTTATATATTTTTGTCTAACCCTTATAGAATGATATCTACTCTTTCGTTTTAATATTTTAGTGAGACAATGATAGTTTTAGATTTTCTTTCATATATGTAGTTGTTAGATATCAAATACCGCTATATAGGCCCAACCGACACATTTAAATTCTAATCTTTCATTATTCTGTTACCTTTAATCTTTTCATCCGATATATCTTTATTTCGGAAGCAGAAATTCTATTCCCAAGTTTATTTATTTCTGATGTTTTTCTTTGGAGTGAAATTTATAAAGCCGTTCACAATTTCAAATTTAAACGGTTTAGTTTGTTGTATAATTTATAATTTGTACAGTACATTTTTATTTTATCAGTTGGATATCTTTAAAAATATTGATTTTATTAAATCTCATAAAAATTGTTTTTTAATTTTTTTAACTTATTTTAATTTATTCTATTTTTAATATTAAATGGTTTTTAAATTTAAAATATTATCTCACAGAAATTAAAAAATTAATTTATTTTTGTTTATTTTTAATTTGTCTGAATTATATCATATATCATAAAATATATCATATAATATCTATTCATGTAAAATTTATTGTGGTTGATTTCATATATTTTGAATTAGGTAACAATTATACAGATGTCAATGATACAAAAAAATTATTTAACAATAGAATATTTCAATATGAAAATGGGACGTTGGCGATGAAGAACATTCAAGAAACGGATCCAACAAAAATGCTTTGTTTCATTATTCCTTCGAAAAAGAATTTTGACGTTCAAAGTAAAGTTGCATATATTGATATCAGAAGTAAGAATTTTCAATTTTATGTTTCACTTTATGAAAATAGCATTTAATAATTGTAAGATATATTTAAAAATGTTATTATATATTCGTATGTTTGTGGTATGTTGAAATTGTATAATTACATTGCTTGGAATATTATTTATATTAAGTAAATTCTCCACATATATGATATTGGAAAATTGTTTTTGTCTTAATAATATATTTTTTAAAATAAAAAAAAATCTTCTAATAATAATTACTTGTGATCCATTCAAACATATCTCTATAATTTAATGTTTCCTTCTAATAAAATAAATTAATGAAGTAGGATGATAACCTTTCTTTTGTAATTTTCGTTGACAAATCTTAAGAAAGTTTAGGAATATCTTACTTTTTTTCTTTCGAATATTAAAAACTACTGTAAATTAAAATATAACTATCAAAACTAATAATCGTATAATGGCTTACGCAGTTATTTATTTCTATTATATTTTAAAAAATGATTCCATTATCGACAAAGTTATTTTAAAGTTTATAAAAATATCCTAATAATAAAAAAAAATTAATTACACACAAAGATCATTTTATCACATTCTAGCAATATTATGAGTATGAAAACACTCGATTTTGAATATTAATTAACTCTTTGAACCCACCAGGTCCGTAAACCGACTTATTAAATACATACACACACACAAATATGTATATATATATATATATATATATATTCGAAAGGCCAGTTTTCCAGCCTGCGTATCTTGAATTATTTCCCGATGTACACACCAATGTCATATTTCTGTCCAATATAATTCCATACATAAATAATAAACCCTAAAGCCCTGTTAAACCCATAAATTCATATAAGTGTTCAGAGTCAGAGTCAAATCGCAATGGAACTCAGTGTTCAAAGGGTTAATTAATTTTAGCTTGGATATGAACAATTACAAATGTAATTAAAATACATCAAACATTTAAGAATAATGCTTGTCAAAAAAGAACTAGAAACAAAAGAAATTAGCGAAATTTTCAAAATTAACGAAGACAACATTGAAGGAGAATTCGAATGTGTCTTTGTTTGAAGAAAAGCAATTTTTTGTGATGAAATGGGTGTTAACTGCTCATCCCGTTTAATGATATGAATCATATCGAAGAATTATTCAATTTTAGCCACCACGGATTGATCTTTTATAAAACCTCGAATAATTCATTTAATGGTTAAAAGGGCAATTTTAATGAAATGTTTAAATAGAATGAACAATTTGAATTTAATTAATTATTCAGTTATTTTGAATAATTGCACTATTTATAGTTTTGTTAAAGCATTTTGTTTCTTCCTTCACAGAGCCATTCCAATTGAGGAAATATTTTGGAATGGAAACAAATTATGGAATCTGCCAATTTATATACAGTCATGGAACTCGAATGGATTATTGTACCCGGGTGTGATACGATTAACGAATTTGATTCTGATTTTATTATGATTTGCGGATATTTGAATTGAAAACCTTTAGGCAATACTAGTTTTAATTAAAAATTTTAAGAATTTGCTTTTTTTAAGCGTTTTGTCACATTAATGATATTATTAATATTAAATGAAATGAAAAATCTTTAAATGACATTTTATATCTCGTTTAAGCTTAAATTTTCTTTTGTAATTAGAATCATATTTGTCAATAATAATTTCAGTACCAGCTAGGACCCAAACTTGGCCTCAAAAACGTTTCGTTGTTGCGGGTAAATCTTTCAACATGAGTTGCATTGTCTATGGACACACGAAAGACCTCAAAGTGACCTGGTTTTATAGGTCGAATGATATTGGAGAGTGGGAAAATATATACGTAACATGTATCTATTCTTTAGAAAATGCCTGTATTCATGAATACCCATCAAAAGCTGGAAGGTTCAATCCAATAAGTCAAGTAAATTAATTATTATTATTATTATTATTATTATTATTATTATTATTATTATTATTATTATTATTATTATTATTATTATTATTATTATTATTATTATTATTATTATTATTATTATTATTATTATTATTATTATTATTATTATTAATAATATTTAAATGTAAATGTAAATGTGAATGTAAATGTGAATTTATACTTATTTAGCCCATAAATGCAACTTATAGCGTTGCGCATTTGGAATTTCTTGAACCAATGGAATCAATTGCAGGTCACTATAAATGCCAAGCGAGAAATGCTTTCAATAAAAGATATGATGAAACCCAAACTAATTTAATAATCATTTGTTAGTTTTTATTTTAATGAATTATTTATTTTTTTAATGTTTTCAATATATATATAAAATTGAAAAAAAATAACTTCTGAAATTATGTAAATTTTTTAAAATTATTATTTATCAACGAATTTACTTTCTCTAACTAAATTATTTAAATTAAGCAAAACCAAGTAAAGTTATATTTGATTCTGATCAAAAACCTTCGACATCAACAAGCATTGAAATTCAATGGAAACCTCCATTGAAAGATGGCCATCGACCTATTAAACGCTATATTTTGAAATATTCAGAACTTCCAATTAATTTGGAAAGAAATGTAATTTATTGAATTATTATTTTCTTGATTTATTTATTTACTAGCAGATTGACGAAAAAACTTTATTCATAAGCAATTCGACCCTATTTATGAAAATAAACAATCTAAGACCTTTCCGAACATATAATGTATCTGTTGCGGCCGAAAATGAAGTTGGTGTTGGTGAACCTAATGTCATGGAAATTACAACACAAGAATCGAGTGAGTTGGAGATATTGTAATTATTCTGCAACTATGACAACAAAATTAATTAGAAGAAAAAAACTGGAATTTCATTTCAGCTAGATTAACAGAATCGATAAATTTAGAATTTTCTGATTGGATGCTTGATAAATAATGGAAATTTACTTTGCCAAAATTGAACTTCTGTTTTTTTATGCTAGAGCAAATTTCAGTTTGCATTATGTCAATATTTTATTATTTAAATATTTATAATAATAACTTGATTTTGATTTGAAATTATGTTTTAGGTATAGATAGCAATTATTTCTCTTATTTAGACAATTAAAAAAAGTATGGCAATAATTTTATAACTATAATTTTTCACTATTTATTTCAATAGTATTAACTATTATCATCAGGTAAACCAAGTATTTAAATGAAAAATGTATTTAAAAAATAAAAGATGATTTAAAATTAATTAAAATAGTGAATTAAAACCAATTAAATTCAAAATTATAATTAATTGGTAGTGAAAACAGATTTATTGATTTTGGATCTAAATATATATTTGTATGATAAATTGCATTAAAATTCTTTCAAAAAGATCTCATTGTTTAAAAATTACAAGTCCTTGAAATTTGTCTAGTTGGTCCATATTTTTTTAAAAATTATTATAAATTTTTCAATGTAATTTGATTAAATAACTTCACAAAAACTTTATTTAATATAATTCAAGAACCCGAGAAATCAGTACGAAGTCTGAAAGCTAGTAGTACGTTCCCAGACGAAATTTTGGTTACGTGGGAACCTCCTGAACCATATTATCAAAATGGAAAAATATCTAATTATCAAGTATGCTATCAAAAAATGGATGACGCAAATGTTGCTCAATTATCATGGTCAAATGATAAGTTAGTTTTATTAAATACAGATTTTTAATTCATTAAATTACAATTTGTTGAATAATTTATCCTTATAAGTAATATAAATGTACCGAATGAGTAATCCACAAGCATATTTGTCCCCAAAGTCTTTGCGTTTTTTCTTCTATTTGCTCGAATGTTTATGAGTTTATAAACTAATGATATTTGTGTCAGTGGTTAGGGTCAGTGGAGATGAAAGAAATCCAGTTACGCTATATTATGCTTTATGAGTTTCAACTTGGATATAATGCGACAATAGCAGTTAAAACATTTGTAATGCAATGGATAGCGATGCAATTAAATTAAGAAAGTATCAAATGTGGTTCAAGAGATGTCGTTCTGGAAATTTTGACATTGAAGATCTACCAAGATCACGTAAACCTAAAGTGATTGAATGTGGCGACATTTAGGTAGCTGTTGAAGCAGATCCAAAATTAACAGTTTGGGAGCTAACACAGAGACTCAATATTTCTTGTGCATCGGTTTACAGACATTTAAAAGAATTGGGAAAGGTGTCGGCTTGCAGAATATGTGTGCCTCATAAATTGTCTAAAGCAAACATCACACAGCGCATTTCAATCATTATTGAATCGCTTTTGAGTCGCATTGTCACTGGAGATAATAAGTGAATTCTTTACTGCAACACAACACGGAAGAGGTAGTGGTTAAGAACTGTAAGGAATAAGTTAAATAAAGCTTAACTTAATTAACTAATTTAAATATTGTGTAATAATTAATTTAGAATTTCATAAGTATGGTATGTAAATAATAATTGTAAATATAATATTGATAATTTAAGTGTAAGTAGAATTATAAAATAATTATATAATTTAAATTAATAGATTAAGGAATGAGATTGTCTTGCTCAATATATTGTTGGTGTATAATAATCCTCTTGTTTGAATATTGTGAATAAGAATAAATATTTGAATTTCGAATATTTAATTAATTTAAATGGATGCATTTAATAATCGATCCACACAGTCTTACAAGCGCCAATCAATCCTGAATTCGTATTCCAAGAACACTCCAAGAAGATAATGTTATGCATTTGGTGGAATATGAAAGGTGTGATTCATTATGAACTGTTGGATTACGAGCAAACAATTATGACAGACATATAATGTGCTCAGCTAGATCGTTTGGAAGAGGCTCTGCTTTTAAAAAGACCAGGTCCTTTTAATCAAAGAAAGTGATTGAAAGTGGCAACATCTCGAAAAAGATAATAGAAAAAATTAATGGATTTCCCTGGTAAATTCTTCCTCATCCAGCGCATTCCCCTGACATTGCACAAAGTTACTATCAGCTTCTTAGATCTTTGCAACATTTTGGAAAATAAATAATTGATTAAAAATATTACGTGTTCTATCTTTTTAATTATTCAACTTGAACATTATATATATATATATATATATATATATATATATATATTAGGGTGGGTCGAATGTTAATAAATTTTGAGTTCAAGAAAGGAAACATGGTTAAAACGTTGTATTTTGGTATAGAAAAATCGAATCAAACCATTTTACTTAGATTTATGGACATTTACTGCTCCCAACTTTTCTCCGAAAATGCAGTTCAACATAAGTGTGAAAACAATGTAATTTGGCTAGTGTCGGAATGTGTTTTGCGCCTTTGTCCATATTTAGATGTAGCTTTCTTAAGAGCTTATAAGTATATTATTTACTCTCTTGGGCTGAGATAGTATATTCTGTGTCCTCATCCCGCATTGAAATATATCCTGACAACGTCAGTGATTAGGAAGGGCCAAATTTGAATTATCCTTTTCAAAGACAAAAATCAACTTTCGAAATTATTTTTTATTAAAAACATCCAGCCAAAAGTTTAGAAATGTATTAGCGAGGGCATAAAAAGAAGTCACATGAAATCAGCTTTGCTTTGCACCTTGGGCAATTCCTTCCTTGATTTTTTACACAGTAGTACCATACCATGTCTGGACTTGTGACCAAACACTTTGCAACTGGCAGAAGAAACATCTTTGATGGCTCTTTCAACGGCTTGAGAATGACAGGGAAATTGTTCTAATGTAATTTTCTTATTCATCTTCAATTCATGATCCAATATATGAGATAAAAGAGGGGGAGGCGTCAAATTACATTTTGTCCAGTCAATCATGTCAACATATGATGTAGCAGACGACTGAAGAAAGACAGTATTCTTGTCCATAGTGCGAATCACTTCGGAAGGGAGAAAATTTTGTCTTGCAGTTATGATTTTTTCTGTTGCAAACTTTCTGATTTCTTCATCATCATCACCAACAGCAGCTAGGAGTATATTTTCTGGATGTGAGAAGTAATTGTTGTTCTGAATGACAGGAAAGATGATTTCTTAGTCTGATGGATCCAAATCCTGCAGAAGTTGGAGCATATAAAAAATATTTCTTGCACCATCTTGGCATGACGAGTGAGTCTTTATATAAAACCATGACGGTCCATAGAAATTGACAATAAATTTCACTATTCGCATGAGAGGTTCAGATGGAGCAGTTTCGGACATATATAGTCGCAGAATTCTATTAGCTTTCGTTAGCCAGCGACTGTGATTCAAATTTCCTGGTTGTGCCATTTGTAGAAAAGGGACATCCTTGTTGTTGTGGTACCCTTTCTGGACTGCCAAGCATACTCTGAGGAAATACAATTGATCAGTGTTCAATTCTTTCTTGACATTTTCACTAATATCTACGACCTTTCCAGGAAGGGACATAAAGGCTACTACGGGCTTGTCTTTTGGATCAAAATCAAGAACGCTTCCTATTTCACCACATGACGTTTTTGGACCTTTTGTTTCTCCACCATCGACGACTGAAAAATACTTCCTGAATGGCAATTCATTTGCATGCAACAAGCATATCAGCCATTGTAGAGGTCGCCCTAGGCTTTTTTCGAGTCTTCTGATTATTCCATTATTTTTTCCGGTGTTTGTATTGGTTCCATCGCACACAATTGCTTGAAGGGTCAGTGAGGACTGCGTGCTAACGATGATTGACATGATTTCTTTGCCAATATCCACAGCTTTACTACTTTGAGGTACAACATGATCGATATATGTATCCCCTGGAAAGGCGACAATCACATAATGCTCCTCTTTTAGGATCCTTCTATGAAGTAAGGTGGAATCTTGTTTCCCGTCGAAACCGAGGCAAATCAAGTTTTTCGCTTCTGCTGAATGCTGTTCAATTTCTCTCTCCCTCCAGTACTTTCTCTGACGCCGTAATTTTGCGGGATCGATGATTGTTTGAGAGGATAACAGTTCCATATCTTTCAGAAAAGCGTTTACTAGCAAACACGTGTCTCTGTTGCTCACACCACATCTGTCAACAGCTTTACTTAATTCAGGATAATGTCTTCTATTTTGAAATTCATCACATTCTTCTACGCTTGACTCTGAGCTTTCTGTTGAATTGTCTAACTTATCTTTACTTTCATCACTAGCGGCTTCACTCTCCGTGTCACTTCTTGAGGTCGGATGTAGATCGTTAACTTCAGTGTCCATTATTTCATTTTTCATTTGTTTTCCTTTTCCTGTAGGGCTGCTTTTCGTTTGTTTTCTCTTCAATTTTGAGGTTTCCTGTCTGTCCGTATTTCCGATTTTCATGTTTCTGGTAGTTTGTTGGTCAATCCAGAACTCCCACTCTAAGGTAGGAATTTTCAAGGCCAATCGGCATGTACACTGACTTCTTCCACGAGCACCATCATTAAAACATTTGCAGCAACATATGTCAAACAATTTGGAAAACGAGCTTAACTTATCTTGAAATTTGGCAGATGACCTCTTGCATTCTGGATACTTCTCTAATTCACGCACTTTTGATATTAGTCGCTTGACACGAACCACAATACTACTGAACTCAACAGTTGGGATACTTGCCTTCATATAAATTTCCTTCACCTTATTTGCGAGAAGAGTTGCTTGTTCGTTAAAGCCAGTATGAAATTGCGTACATTTCTCATTGTAACAGTAATCACGAAACACATCTTCACAAGTAGGTAATTGGTTTCTGGGTAGTTCACAAGTTTGACCAAACAGACAATGACGTGATTTACTTCTTGTTTTGCGAAATTGCTTATTTCTCTGTCCCTTCATAACTGCTCTTCTGTACTCAGCTCTGGCAAAATAAAAGTGAATCATCAAGTTAACTTTTTTAATTAGGTCCAGCAAACACTTGACATCCAATCGAAACAAATTAAATTATCTGAGTTTAGACTGACTAGTAGTATCCATGTGGATTATGTGTTGACTGTAGTGTGTGTGTTAGTATTGTTCAGAAGAAATTGTCTTTGTGAGTGCTTGTGTGAAGGTGCTTCCGTGAATTAACCTCTCTATACATGCACGCGTTAGCTTGGACTTGTGAATAGAGCATGTCAAAAATGGTCTTTCTGCAAGCGTGTGACTGCTTGCAGGATGAATTTACAAAGGCACGTGTGCGAGCATTTTTACTGGGATAGTACTAATATATACAAACAAAAGTTGGGACCTGTAAACCCTTTTAAACAGCAGTCTTTTGCAGGGATATTTCATTTTCTAGCATAAGCACAACTTTTTAGGCATGTTTGGAGAAAAAAAAAATTTTCGACCTACCCTAATATATATATATATATATATATGTATGTATGTGTGTGTGTGTGTGTTAAAATGGATAGTCATTGAATTCGATTAAAATATTTTCTACATTTGAAACAACCATTCATAATTGATTGTCTTTTTGACAGACAGAAATGTACTATATGACCAATTTTTCGACAATTATGACTTACTTTCATTTGGTTACACTCGGGTTGAATCTTTCCATAATTGTTGTGACATCATGATTTTCTTGTGTAATCTTTCAATCTCTTTTCTGATGGAATTTATTGTTTCCCTATCACATTTTTTTGTACTTTGCATCATGGTCTATCAATTTCGAATATTTACCATTTCGAACACTGCTTTCCAATAGGCTTCTCTTCATGCTGTCATTCTATGTTCTGAATGAGTTGTGCTTCTTGTACTAAGTAGCTTGTGACGTCCTGATGCTTTTTCATATATTGGAATTGGAATTAATTCATTTATATTTCATTCCATCATCTCGCTTTTATTATTTTAGTATTATTAGCTTCTTAATTTGTCATTGTTTATTTTCTCAAATGTCGTTTTTTATTCCCTCACCAACTCACTCACCCACCGACCGCTGTTTCTAGTATTTGTGCAAGTGCGTTTGTTTTTGGAATTTCAATCGTTGGTTATTTATAAAATTTGTTTAGGTCGTGTGTCATAAACTTTAATCGTGACTTTAATAATATTTTAATGTACAGTCCACTGGATGAAACGTCCGCATACCGTATTTTGATTCTTTTAACAAATTCTGCAATGCTTTCTCCACGTTCTTGTATCATCAAATAAGCTATTTCAATTATCTTGTCTTTTTTCAACAGTTTACAAATCTTTTCGACATAATAATTGATTCTCAGTTTTTCATCGGCTTTCTTTTCACTGTCAACTTCCTTAACAACACCTTCATCTCAAGAGTCAATAAAGTTTTTTATTTTCATTCAAATCTTGATCATTAAATTTTGGATTATATCTTTTACCAACTTAGTGTGTTTTTCTAAAAAATATATTCCATTCGTTCTTCCATGTTTGAAAATCATCAATCTCGATTATTCCACTTTGAAGAAATATTCACACAGATAATCTTTCTTTGCTCTTGACGCCATGGTATGTATCTGATGCTAAATATAATAAAATATATATAAGACAAAATTTAATCAATTTCAAAAGTTCTTTATTTTTATCACAATATTTAAACTACTGAAGTACAGAAACAATTTAGACTTAGAAAATATTTAGCACAGGAAATAGTATTGCCTTGGAAAGAATGAATAATATGAATCAAATTATTTTCGTAACGTAAACTACCGTATATTATCCAAATCAATATATTTAATTATACATCTTACAAAAATTAAAGCTTAAAATTTTTTAACCTTTTTCATAAAAAAAAAATAATAAAAATCTTAGTCACATTGGTGTCTCATTTAAACAAATTAATGATACTAATGATTTTGACAATTTGAGTAAACAGTTATTGGTATAAAATAATTCCTTCGTGATTGAAATGTGTTAAAAGCTATTATTTCCTATGTAGATAATAATTAAATAAATCGCTCAAACTATGAGTGGCATAAAGAATAAAATTATATTTAAAAGATCAAAAATACAAACTAAATTCTAAATATATTGTATAAACAAAAAATTTTAATAAACTCTATAGTGAAGACTTAAGTATACAAATCAAAGATCAAAACATTCTCATTTCGACAAAAAAGTTGATTTATTTCCAATAAGTTAAAATTTAGGAACTTTGAAATGTTTTCTATTATACACAATGAGGATGAAGCGAGGATTTTGTAACAAATAAAAGTAATCACCAAAAACATTAACAACATATTTTTATCATAAATATCGTTCATTTATTGAATAGGGGCAAATACTTAATATAATTCATTTGAAAAAGGCAGTGCAGAAAATTCGTGAATATCAAAAACATCGATATATTTACTGATTCATAGTCAAATTTTTCAATAAATACAAAATACTTAATATTTAATTTTCTAGTTTGAACCATTTTTTAAAATATATAACGTATAAAATCCATTTTTGAATCTATGTATAAACGTATCGAAATAATCTTATTTTTTGATAGTGTGACACTATTAAAAATATTTCGTAACAAGTGAAATAAGTTATTGTAAATGTAATCTAATGTATGTTAATTGAATCATTAATTAAATGTTAATTAAAACTGATAACAATGAATCAAAATAATTATTTTTATTCTAATTTGATAGTGTTAAATGTGAACAAGTCCATGCTAATACAGTTTCTGTAAACAAACTACCCCAATTTACAAATTTTGGAATCAGAGTCATTGCATCTAATTCAATGGGGCATTCACCCCCTGCATTTACCAAAGTTCGAACCTTGGAAGACTGTAAGTTCATTTTTAGTTATTAAATATTATCTTTTTAATCAATTAAAATTTGTTTATTTTTTTAAATGTTTTTATTTTGTGAATTAAATTTCGCCAATTTCTATTGTTGCATTTCCATATATATAGCTGCAAATTACTTAATAAAAATTTTTTATTTATACTTAATATTTTTTTAATTTTAATATTCCTTACGACCTACAAAAAACTTTACTTTCAATGTAGTCAATAGCTTAAAACTGGTAGTCAAACCTAGGCTAAATAAAATAACGACTTTATTAAAAAAGTGTATATGCAAGCACAAAATACAAGTGATATTATTATCACTTTTTTGTCAAATTAAGTGTTAAGTATTTCAGTTGACATTAAGAGTCAATGTAAAATTGTATGGAAATTAGGATTAACCTCAACAGGATTTTGTTAGAAATTGAATATGTACAAAAGTGGTTTTTTAAAGAAAATTGTTTTTAGTGATGAATGTCAAAAGATCTTAAAAAGAAATTAATAACTGTTTTTTTCATGATTCGTAACTTTTTGAAATAATTAAAGACATAAAAATCTTATAAAATGCAACACATAAGCCGTACGAATAAACAATATTCCCTATATTTTTTATATAATTAAATATTAAATAAAAGAATTTATAATGTTATATTACAAGGTGTAATAATTCACAGCAACAAATAAATCAAAATTAACCTACTTCCAGTCATTCGTTTTAACTGAAACTTGGCGAATAGACTCAGAGTCCATGACAATTTGTTTTATTAAGTTTTGGTGCTTACTTACTCACACTAACATATTGAAATTATGTTTATAGAACTAAAGTTTGAAATTTTAACGGCTTTTTGAATTTTGAAGAGTTATATAAATTTGAAAATGATTTGTTCCTGAGATTCTGTATATATTTATACTAAAAACTGCTTTATTGGTTAATACTTTGCCCAAGTAATTTGCATAATAATTGCTTAATAATTTCCAAATTCTTTTTTTTACAAAAAAATTAATTAATCTCAAATGAAATTATTAAAGGGTTTACAGTATATTAAAGTGACCAGATCGTTTTTATTGGAATGCGAGACATTTTCAAATCAAAATCTCATAATCTGGGACGTCTGGTCACTTTATACTAAACCTATGCATGAATACACACTAATAATGTGTGCATTACGGAATATTATAATAAGAATACTTCTACATCTACATATATTATTAATTGTGTATATTAAAACATTACTTATACATTTCTAATTGAGAATTAACATTTTCTCACTTGAGCTGTTTTTATCACAATAAAAAAATATTATTGAAGAATCAATTAAGATATCCAAGTATTAAAAATAATATTTTATTCCCTCTATAGTTTCAATTTAAAAATATTTATGAAAAGGATTAATCTAATAATTAGTAATTATTATCCTTGTGTATTTTTGTTTCTAGTTTTATTAACTGTAAAATATTTTATCCTGACTTTCTTCAATATATAAAACTTATTTCTAATATGACAATATATTTATATTTTAAATCTAGATTTTTTATTTTAATGTAGATTTAATTTAGTAATCTAATGTCACAGGAAAAGAAATTTAGTGTTATTGTTTATTTATTTTACTTTTTCGGTTAATCAAAACTTTATTTATGTAAGTATTTCTTGTTTCAACAAATCTAAAATAATAAAATATAGTATTGAAAATGTGAATAGATTTTACAATTACTTATCAAGAATACTAGAAAATAGATTCCTTTTTCTATATACGTTTGGATAATTATAGTAATTACAAATTGTTTCTCTGTTTTAAAATTTTGTTTCATAACGGAAGATACATGTATATTATGTTGTTTCCTAATTTTACCAGGAAATTACTTTATGATTGAGATATAATTGAAGCTTATGACAATATTTTATAGCTTCATCTGATAATAAATGTATATATTAAGTACCACAAGCTCCTCCAACAGATTTAACTTGTAAAACTCATCAACAACAAATACAATTGTATTGGAATCCACCTCCATTTGAAAAAATTAATGGTGTTTTAATTGGCTATGTTATTAATTATTATAAACCAAATAAATACGGAGGTTAGTGATAATAATCTCTAAAATATCAAAAAAATCTTTCTTAGATGAGACTCATATGAATACTATAATTGTTCATGGAAGTGACTCTGTGACTTTGGATCAATTAGAACCATATACAGGTTATTCGATTCATGTTATGGCAATGAATAGAAAAGGTATGGGGCCCCCATCTGTGAGAATCATATGTACAACCGCTGAAGCAAAGCCGGAAGCTCCTGGTAAAAAATAAATTTAGTATTTTTCTATGGGTTTAATAAATAATAATAATAATAATAATAATAATAATAATAATAATAATAATAATAATAATAATAATAATAATAATAATAATAATCCAAATAGATTATTTAAATTTAAAAATTATCATAGAAATTGTGAAAGCCGTCAAAATTAACAACACTTGTTGGCAAATAATATGGCTGCATACTCCTAAACCTCATGGTAAAATATTGTTTTATTGTGTTGCTGTCGGTCGACATGTTGATGTACCTCTATGCCAACCTCCAGATTTTAGTAAACGGTACAATTCTATGCCCGTGTGTGGTAAATAATATTGATATTTTTGTTCAAATAATCTTTAAACTACTTTTAGATTTAAATTCTGCATATTCTGACGTGGAAGTATTTGCAAGAAATCAACATGATGGCGCATCCAAAAAGGTTCCAAGCTTCAAAGAATATAGTGGTAAATAATAATTTTTACAAAACATTAAAATTTATAATAATTAACTAAAATTAAAATCTTTCACTAGGTCAAAGTTTTTAAAAAATCATTTCTTCTTGTTTTCTATCATTTTTAGACTATCAATCGATAGTCTTGTATTTAATACAAATTTTCGGCACTGCCTAATTGTTGAAATTTCGAATCATAGTCTTAAAAGAATAAATGAATAAATAAAATCGATAAAAAATCAATAGTGAAAAAAATAATAAATATTGCTGACTTTTCGAAAAATATATTATTTATTTTATTTTTAATTTCATAAATTTATAATTTTTTTGTATGAGATTACCAATTTTATTATCACTTTGGCAAGAATATAACTTATATTTTAGCTAAACATATGAAATTATCAATATAATTCTTGACATTTCTAGAGATTAAATAAGTCATCCCAGGTCTTTCAAGATTAACTTAATTTAAGTTGTTTATTCGTCATCAAGTTTCTATAATGTTTCAAAAATGATAATTCGTTCTTTTACTATTAATTATCAACTTATGACTTACATGTTGATCATCTATACAGCCAATTACTAATAATTAACAAGTATGTATTAGATGGTGAAAACAGGTCATTTGTGTACTGAAAAGGAAAGATGGATTATTTAGAGGTAAAATTAGTGATATAATAGATAATCATTAACAGGAAGTTAGTCTATTCTAGAATTTAATTAATTAATTTATTAATTTAAAAAATTTATTAATAAGTCGCATCAATTTGTTTGTAGATCTATTGATATTATTTGGAGATCTTTAATATGCTAGCCCCTTTGACTATAAGAAAATTTTGTGGAGCAACAAAATCATAAGAAATCTGATTTAACAATAAAATATGTATGAACATTGCTTTTATTTATACAGGTTACAAAAAAGAAATTAAGAAAATATCATTATAAAATAGGAAATTTTCATATTTAACGGAGAATCCGTTGTGAACCACTGAATTAGAGTGAAAACACCACACTTATTTTGCTATACTTCTGAGGTACTATAAAAATTAATTTTCTTTTTTCTTTATGTAATATTATTTTATTCATTTTAGTCTTTTGGAAGCATAGAATTTATATTCCCATATATTGCGTTACAACTGTATTACAATTATACAATATTTTATATAATTTTTAAAGGTCATTATCATAAAAAAAACAATTTATTTATTTTATTATCAATGGAATATATTCATGCAAAATACCAAGTCAGTCGAATATATTGAAGTGTGTCAGAAATGGATTATAAAATTTGATTTTAACTAACAAACAAACAAATAAAAGTAAATGAAAGTTTATAATAAAAACTTGAAAGCAACCGGTAATATTTTATATCAAATTTACTTGCCATTGAAAAGAGAATATTTATGAAACCGAAGAAAATCATTATAATTATTCGACATGAAGTACTGTAATAAAATACAAAAAATATGGAACATTCTTCCAATACAAAGTTCTAAAGAATTCAAAGACTTGCAAAAAATGAAAGATGTACAGACAGCAGAACCCAAGTGTCAGACCATTGGATTTTCACATTATAATTATTCTAAGAATGTTTACAGGAAAACAGATGTTTTGAATGCAACAAGGATGAAAAACTATCTTTTGCAAAATTTTTATTTATCTAAATTCATATTTAATCACTGCAAGGCTTTTGAATCGTTACACAAAGTTTCATATAATTACTATTCAATTTACGAAAAATGTTTTAATGAGAAATTTTAAATTAAAATTATTTAATATTATACCACTCGTAATATTTTTCATTTCCTAGGTATTCTTTCAATAGGAGGTACAATAAATGTTAATGATGGTTCTTCTGTATTATTATTGTGTGAAACATTACCAAGTTACGCTAAAAGTACTTTTTGGAAGAAAGATGGTCGCGTTATTCTCGAAAAGTAATGTTAAGATATTGGTACTACAATAAATATTAATTTTTAGTGAATATCCGAATATAAAGATTAATCCAAACAACTCATTGGAAATTAAACCAGTTGAAAAATATGTAAATCATTTTTATACTTGCAGTACCGAATCTGACAGTATTGAATACATTATAAATGTAATAGGTAATTGACTATTATTATTTATTTTTTTGTCGTCATTGGTTAATAGTTGGTATAAATGTCATCACTGACATACTCAAATGTCCCTCCCACCGTTTTTACTTTTAAAAAGACGAACATTTTGTGGGTTCTTCTCAAAAAATAGTTCTCCAATCTAATTTCATTATTCATCTACTGCTTAGAACTTTTCATGTTTTTTTTACTAAAATACATTGATTTGAAATTATCTGGCTGATAATAACTTGGTGAATTTTCATGGATATATGGGGTAGTAAATTAATTAATGTCCAGTCGGATCCGATTAGTTCTCTTACTTATCTTATAACCATTCAAATAATGAAACAATTTGCCATTTATTATTAACAATTAAGCAAAAACTGGAGCTCATTGCAACTTGTGATTATGTTTCTACAGGATCTTACTACTATTTGGAAAATTAACTAATCTCCTCATCAGGAATGCTAAAATTTTTAATTATGTCAAAATGTCAAGTAGAGTCGAAGATGTTAATAATAAATGGTGAAACATTTCGATTCAAAATTGAAAAATTTGTTAACGACATTGGAGTGTTGTGTCCTATTTCATTCAAATATTAAACCATAATGAAATCCTTACATAAAAATTTATCAATTAGTTCAGGGGTACTCAAGCTAACCCAATAATCTATAAAATGATTAACGTAATTTTAATTAAAAAAAGGTTTTAGGTTTTCCAATGAAACAACACTAGGCATCCGTTTTCTACAGAAATCCACATAGAGTCCACTTTGACTTGTTTAGAATAAAAATTTCATCTTCATTGAATGTACTTTTTCATGCATAGAATGTTCCAGAAACCCAAATGTTCCACTGAATACAGATTGATGAATCCAAAATCAATTTATGGGCATCTCTAATTTGATCGCCTCGGTTGAAGTCATTTTAAACAGAATATAGTTCATAAAAGTCTCAGAAATATTTTAGGAAGCTATTTCAAAAGACCACCAAAGCATTATTTTAGCAAAATATAATTTTAAAAACCACAATAGCCTTGCAAATAAAATGCATTTCTACTAAAATTCATTCGTGGAAAAATGGAAATCTAAATTTCGTTTACTGTCTTTTAATTAGTAGTAACGGGTGGTGTTTAGTACGCCAGGCATGCCAGATATAGCTAGCTACTGTTGGAAATCTTACATTTATAACAATTTCAATTCTATTTTCCTATCACCAATGACATAATTTTGGTAGAAAAAACTAATATTTAATTGTGAAGAAAGTCATTTAGTAATAACATGATCAGTATTGCGATTTTTCAGTTTTAAATAATATTTTATCTAAAAATTCTTATAATATTATTAGTTAATTTAATAAAAAATTTTGAACACTGAACATACAGTTTAGGAATATTATTTTTATAAGCATTCCAATTATTATTGTATCATATACGATTCATTAGACTGAAAGGTTTGAATATGGACAAGCTTGTTAATTTTTTATCAGTAATAATCACATTATTTAAATGTACCGTGAATAAAATGTATATTTTTTATACTTGAATATTTTTTATATTATTTTTTATGATGTTCATTTTTTCAGATGCGTCGGATGGTAAAGGTTTATTTAATTTAAATTTTAACTTTTCTTATTTCACTAGCAACACTGAGACCCCCGATTATTGCTGATTCTAAAACGACAGAGAATAGTGTTTTTATAACCTGGAAATCTGGCGGAACCACAAATATTGTAGCTCCGATTTCTGGTTTTAATTTAGAATGGACAAATCTATATACTAAAGAATCTAAAACTGTTTCACTTGATGGTAACTCACGTACATTTTATTTAAACAACGTCACCTGTGGTTCTGAATTCCGCATAAAAATTCGGTCATTTAATAGTGAAGGTAAAAGCCCATACAGTATTGTGAAGAAATTACGGACATTTGGAATACGTATATTTTATATATTTGTCTAGCTTGTGTAATTTATAATTAACTTAGCCCCAATTATTGCCGATTCAAAGGCAATTTTACCAGAGAAAAATATCAAATCAGATAGTGCATTGCTTAATCTAAATGCTTTTGCCCCCGGTGAAAATTGTTCTGCTTTATATTTCAAAATTGAAATCAGTTTAACATCAAAGGGTATCATAAACAATGGAGAAATGGTTATTAATAAAACGTTGAGTATATATGAATTGGAAAATAAGGTAATTTGTGAATATTATATTTTACTATTTGTCTAAATACATGTTTTTAGTGTTGCTATAGATTAATTGGATTACACCCGATGACAACTTATAAATTCAACATTACTGCATATAATTCCGCAGGACCAACGACAACTTATGGGATCTTCCAAACGCAAGGATCACCTGCAGGTGGAATTAATAGTGAAATATAAAATATATAATTTCCTCATAGGTTCTGTCACTACCAATTCACTTACAAACGAAAGCGTTTTAAATAATTCTTCCCTTTTAATGATTATACTAGTAATAGTTGTGATTTTAATTATGGGGATATTGGTTATAGCGGTTCTGTATGTTTTGAAACAAAAAGACACGAGAACTAAATCGAATGATGAAACATTAAATGTTAGAAAATTAGATTTCAATCAATCAAGGTAATTTCAATTTCTCGTTAGTGGGAAATATTTATTTCGAATTATATATTAGAACTGATAGAACAGTGGCTCAGGAGGATACGACTTCTATGGATAGCAGTGGTTAGTTTTGATGTTAAGTATGAAATGAATTTATAAATTTTTAGCCAGGTAGAACTTGGCTTGTAATAATTAATTTATAATTTAAAATAATATCTCAGTTACACTCCTATTTGACCTTGACCTTGGGGGGGGGGGTAGGGGGGGTGTCCTGGATGTGACATGTCTATCCTGTCTATTTGTTGAATTATACGCATAATATTGTATATACACGTTTATAACTCGTTTAAATTGTCAATATTCAGGTACCCTAGATTTCTGTCTGAATTTTTCATTCCGATATCTCGATATCAGGGTATATAAAATAATGATCTTGATTTTCAACAGTTTCAATGTGGTTAGAATACTCTGCTAATAATAAACCGTAAATAGCGCTATTTTCCCCTATTTAAACATCGATATATTACTGATTTATAGTCTTCAAGCTCTTAATAAATAAAATGGAAAAAAAATTAATGGTTAAATTTGGAAAAAAGTTCTTATGATATTTAGGAAAAATATTTAGATATTAATTTTTAACTAATATATGTTGCCGTATAATAAATTACAGATATGAAGGACAGTTATACAAACTGAAATAAACTCATTTTAATTCTTCAGCTTTGGGTCTTTATATATTGGTATCATTATTTGGAATATGTAATAATAGAATTACGCGTATGTCTTTTGGCTCAACAATAACTTAGGAGAAATTCTTTAATTTTTTATGGTAAAGTCTTTTTAATCATCTAACAATATTTAGATTTTTAAGAACTTTAAGATATTTTAAATCCTCAAAAGTATTTCTTATGTATAGTTCAATTTGGATATTTAGATATAAGCCACTCAGTGAAATTGTGATTAATTTCACTCTAATTAATGAAAATAATCTACTTTCTATTATTGATTCATGTGAATATTTTATGGTGCAAATCTCATGTATATTTCTTTTTTCTTTATGAAAATTCATTTGCTCATCAATTTTTTATATTCACTGTGTGGATATCATTTGTATTGTATCATTTGTATTGTATCTTTAGCGATAATTTGTTTATTTGTCTATTTATTTGTCTATTCCACTCACCGTTGGAAATGCGCATTACATCATCAATATCAGGATTTTGAGGATAAAACACAAACGAATTCAAACTACCGGGGTTTCCAAACCAACAAAGAATAAGGTTGCAAAATAACTAAGTACACAGAAATAGACATCGGTTTAGTTAGACAGAATAGATGTTATAAGTATTTCAATCATGAATGAATTTATTTCAAGCTTTTTGCGTCTGTAGATAATATTTAGTGTATTTATAATTTGGGTTTTATGTGATTTACCGAGAGTTCTACGGTGAGAAACCATAATGAATTTTAGTTATATTTTATATAATTGGTTGATCATGTCTAAATTCATGATTAATTACAGTATTTGGTGTCTATTTATCTGTCTAAAAGATGATAATTAATGAAAAATAGCAAAGTTATGAAAATTTGGATGATTTAGGCAAATAAAATTTGAAAAATGGGTTAAAATGATATTTGGGTTACTTTGAGTAAAATATATTACCAAATTTTAATTTGATATTTGACATGTTCGGTTAGAATGTGGGTATTATTAAATTTTATGCTAAAATGATCACAGAACGATTAATACTAATTTAGAATATTGATTAAATGTACATAAATGTTAATGCGTGGTGAAAATAAATGAATGATTTACGCAAATGAGTAACTTACACGATGAAAAACAGTTAATTATGGAATGGTGGTAGGTAAAAACATGACAGATAGGTTGTATATGTTAAAAATATGAATGATTTAGCAAAAATAGATAGTGAAAATCTTAAGTAATTTATGTATTGAAGGTGGAAAATATATGATCATATAAATTTTGAATATAAATTTTGTGATTTGAGTTGTTAAATGGACCATGGTTTATATATGTAATCCATGTCAATTAACCCCTTTACCGTCAACTTCTTTTTCTGAAATCGACCCTTAATTGCGACTTCATTTGCGACTATAAAAAAATTAATCTTTTAATTATTTTTCAAACATCTTTATCAACAATAACGAACAACTAATAACGAATAACAGTTAACTAATTAATAACAAATAAAGCAGTTTTTAGTATTATAAAGTAATGAGTAGTGGATAACAAGGTACTGAATAAGATGAACAATTGTTTTGCAAGTTTTTGTGTTTTTTGCTCCAACCATTTGTAAGAATTTTTTTGTATTGTCTTCAATTTTATTTATCTGACACACTAGAACAGCATAATAATAGTTGTTGTGATGTTTTAGCCTATAGTGATGGGGTAATGCAGGATTGAGGTTTGAAACGTTTTCTGAGATTTCATGGGAAATGTTTTTGTATAATTTTTTATTTTGTTTAGCCCTGCCATACATTCTTGCTCTCAGCAGGGCTAGAGTTGTAGTAGAGTGCATGGTTATTATGGTTTGATGTTTCTAAATGACCTAGAACGACGTATTTACATTTAGCCGAGTATACTCGGGTCTACCGTGCTGCAGTACGCTTTCAAATATATAAAACGAGTTAACTCGGGTGTACCGGTTATCAGCCGGTTTTGGCTTGACGAGTATCCTCGGGTCTACCGGTAAAGGGGTTAAAAGTGAAAAAACAGATAATGTATAGATTTAAGTGCATTCATAGGTTTCATGAAATAATTTATATAATCCAACAAATATGTTAATGTTCCGATGTTATAAGTTTCTCGCTGGTATTATTAGTTTTATGTTGAAATATCATAACAGCGGGTTCTATTATAAATATAAGTAGTAAAGTTTAAAGGTTTTCGGCCCAAACCTTTTAGAACAAGTTTGAAACCGTGTAATTGTACATGTGTAAACTTCCTCTACAATGTTCTGTTGCGCTGCAGTTGTAATTTTGTGACTCGACCATCAATATAACTATAGTTGTAGTAGTAAATAGAGGTTATGCAGAGAAATATTTTTAAATTTTTAAATGTGAGAATCTTGCGGTCATTAAATTTTTGACAATCAGCATAACAATGCTGTGTATAGCGAATTTTCCCCGTCATATTCGACAGGTGAAGAATGGTTTAAGCAGTTTTGGTTAGGGAGAGATTAGACTGAAGGTAACCCCCACCAAGACAGCTACAGAATTACTCACTTGAGAAACAATTACGCTAGAATAAGAAGTAGTTGAAAATCATGGTGCACGATCAGATAATTTAAATTTTCTAACTTGAAGTCGGATCTGCGTAGGCGAATATTTACAAGTGCTAAAGAAATAATTTCGACAATTTTAAACCATTTTAAAGACAAAAATTCAGATTATAATTTTAATGGTCTAGAAAAATTAATTAGCCGCTCTAAATAAATGTATCGAATGAAACGGTAATATATCATAAAATAAAAATGATAGTTTGATTCTATTAGCTCTTAACTTAAGTCGGAAACTTTCGGACCTCATTACGTATATCAATATTCTTTTATTGTTTTTAATGTAATTCATTCTTAGTTATTCAATTCTAAAACAGCTCTACAAATTATTTTTCTAGTGCATATAGTATAGTTCAAGCAAATACATTACATTCAGGAAATTATAATTTTGATATTTTTGTATTTTGCTTCTAAGTCAATTTTGATGGCCATACTCTTCTGAAAGGTGCCTTCATCTACTAGGGACTGTCCCGAATATTGATTTTTTGTTGCGAGTTTTAAATAATTATTTGGATAAAAAATAAATTAATTATGCACAATTTTATTTTTACTAATTTCTAAAAATATTTTCAATGTTTTAAATGAATTTTAATGAATTAATATAGTTATTTAATTTTATTTATATCTATAATAATATCGCTGTAATATCGCTGTCATTTTATAATTTCCATATATTTTATTATTTTTATCATTTTGATCATTTTTCAATATTATTAGTGGTCATAATTTCTAGGAGAACCAAGTCCATACGCCATCTACCAACCGGACACGGATAACAAACCAAATCATATTTGGACTCAACAAATTTCTCAAACTAGTAACTAGTTATTGATTATAAATAAAAAAATTATATATCATGAAGGTTCTACTCCAGGTTATAATTATCCAGATCATCATTATAATCAAATCAGATATGATAAAATCCACCAATTTCCCAGGTCAATGCAAGACAGTCATGCTGATTGTATAAGAAGATTTAATTCTGCGGAATGTTTATCAAGTTTGGGTAATGCAAGTGTTTCTGGCATAGCCGATCTGGAATCTCCCTCGAATATAGATCCCAATGATCCTATTATTCATAGTAAGATAATGATGAATTGTGATGAATTTATTAATAAAGAATTTAAACATAATTTCTATAATAATTTTTTCGAAACTGCACAATTTTGATAATGTTAAGTTTCAAAAAGGAAACCTAAAAATTTTCATTTTTTANTCTCCAGAGACGAATATGATTTTTCATACGCCATGTTTACAAGTTTGCAGATATTTGTTTTCTGTGATTTAGCTAATTTGCAAGTGATGTGATTTCCAGTGTAGCAGGTAAAGTATGCAATAGAGTTGAATCAGCAATATTGTATACTTACCTGGCGCGAAGAGAAATCTATTCGCAGATCCAATAAATCATGTAAACATCATATACGGTTTCATCATACAGAACAGGCGAAAATTTTTTTGTAACTTGAACGGGATTATTAACACCTTGAGTACCAAATGCCCATCAGTGAACAATTTTTTTTCTAAGTTTCTACATATTTACCCGATTTATATTGAATATGTATTTTTTCTCAAATTTTGGTCAAATGAACTAGTTTTATAATGTGATACTCAAAGTTTTAATGCGACATGAGAAGTGATAGATGATCTGTGGTGCCGTCATACTTTTTAGTCTTAATAGAGATTGTATTAAATTCATACATAGATACCTAGGTCAATATTATGGAAATCGGAAAGAGTTACGACGTGTAATAAGTTATATTTAAAATTTAAAAACCTAGAGTTTCCTTGTCTATATGGATGGTTTTATGGATTATAACAAAGTTAAGTAAATTTTTATTTTTAGTTGTTTCAAGTGTAATTTTTTAATCTAATGTAATAATTTGATGTATATCGTATTGGACTCTATTGAAATCATTAACAAACGACATAATAAATCCTTTTCAACATAATTTAAAATTTCTGTTGGATTTCTGGTTTAGGAATTGCCACCTGGATTACCTACTAATTTTGGATTATCTTAGTCAATAATATTTCGTTGGTTCAGAGCTATTTTTCTCAATTTTTTATCGTGCTGAATATTTTCCAAATGAAAATGTTATATTGAAAGTAATCAAAAGTATTGTTGGCCGATATTTACAATGTCAAAATTACAATTACTTCAGTTGTTTTAATATTACAGACAAACTTGGAAAATATGAATTTTATAATTTAATAAATTATATTTTAAGATCTTAATTAAATTGCATATAAATATATAAAATGTATTTATTTTATAAAAATAATTCATATTAACACGCTAAAAACTACCAGTGCATAGTTTGCCACAATAACTGAATGCACTATATATATAAAATCTCTGAATTTTTCAAAACTTTTTAATGATTTTATTATTTTTTCTATGTAGATTATTGTAATTTAAAAAAAATAACTTTTAGAATCCATTAAAAGAAACTCAAATAATGATGATATCTTCAACAACATACAATTTGCGGGGTGTTCAACAGTTAATCGGCCAAATAAAAGTAATTTTGATATTTGTATCTTTATGAGGCTTTTAATAAAGAGGAAGGGGATTGTGTAATATAGTGATGTCCTCAAAAAGTAAAAATACTACCATTTAGAAGTTCAGTTTACCAACTCAAATATTTTAATCTATGAAAAGTATTGTTTAATTGTCGAAAGGAACATGTTGGCTCTGATAAACTCGCTCTGGTATTAAGCATCATATTCTTTCGAAGCATCAGCTAAAAGCCTTTGACTTGATTCCTCATATAGTAATAACTCATGTTCGGGGATAACGCCAAGCATAAAGTCCGATTTATAGAGATTCGTGTCCAAATTTCCATGCGTCTGTTCCAGTTTTATTGTTCAAATATATAGAAATTCATATTTGGATAATGGATCAACTATCCACTTAAAGTCAATAATTTCTGAACCTTCAACTGATTTGAATTTATTAAACCTCATTTGATCAAGATTTAATTTCCATGCGATTACATAATCACATAAATCCACACTTACAAGGAATGAGTTAATTTCGTTGATTAATTTTGTTATTGATTCTGAATGTCCATATAATATATCACTCTGTTTGCCATCTTCTAAACTCCATACAATTATAATATCATTCATTCCAACAGTGATTGCAACTCTTGATTTATTGTACCAAACTACATTTTCCATTTCGAAATCAGAACGCAAAACGAATTTTAAAAATTTTTATTTTCAAATTCACCGAAAAAAGTACAAAATTTAAACAACTTCTCAAAATTCCAAACTTGACATAAAATCCAAAAAAAATTTGAAAAACCTGAAATCTCCAAAAATTCGATATCAACTCGAAAGTTGTCCGCGTCTGTGTGCGCACACAAATTAATCCAATTTAAAAGCAAAAAAACGCACACAGATGCGAAACTTCAACTCATAATTCACCAAGTATAATATTTATGAAAGAAAAGTATTAGTTATTCCTAAATATAAAACGTTTGATTCCAAAATAAAAAATTTTTAAGAGCCAATCTTATAAAGTTTAAATTTCTTTTCGCGTACTCACCACAATTTGGGGTCCTCAAGGCTGGATATAAATCTATCACGCTGAGACCATTAATAGTATCAGAAATTCACAGTTTTAATATTAGTTTATTGGATAGTCACACTGTAATCTGTAATGTCTATTATGAGAAAACGAGATAATTTATCGTTTATTTAATAAATAGTTGTTATTTTCTTTTATATAAGTTTTAGAAATTTTTCTATTTATTTTATCTTAATATATCTTAAGATTTCTATATATCTTAAATAATTGCATATTTTAATACTTTACCTATCAAATATTCATGATTGCCTCATCCTTATTGTAATCTTGACTTTCTTGTGTAAAAATTATGATGAAATATTTAGAATTATTCGTTGTATTCTGGTTTTAAATCCGAAAATACATGCTGAATTTCGTTAACGATGTTTTATTGTCTACTTTCCCTGTATTGTAAATTTTTCTTTAAGGGGTAAGAAGAGAAAGTGAAAATCTTCATTATGCTGAAGAAGAAAGAATGAAGTTAGTCAATCAAAATCCGAATTTGGATTGGCGAAATGACCCTACAACTTTCAGAAATCAACAAATCTACAATAAATCAAGTTATATGCTCCTTATTTCAATGAAAAATATAAATAATTTTCAGTAAATCCTAGTAATCGTTTCCCATATAAACAGCAAATGTCTGTGCCAGAACCAATGCCAATCTGTGTTCCTCCATATGGATATCGCCCGACTGGGAGAATTAGAACTCAGTCTGGAATCGGGTCTTCTCAGGTTGCAATTCCTAGCGGGTAATTCTTTAATTATATTAAATATTTACCAAAAATCTTTTATTTTCATTTCATATTTAGTTTATTGATAATATATCGAGAATAATCAATGAAAACCTTAAAATTTAAAATCCAATTTATAAATAATCAATAATCAAAAATTTAAATTTAAAATTTAATTTATAATTAATCAATAATCCAAACATTAAAATAAATCTATTTTAGAAAATAAACATAATTAAACTTTTATTCAGATAAATTTTAGGAAATTTAAATGTTTTATAAATTGAAATTCTCCTCTAGAATTATGATTAAACAAAGAATTTACAGAAAAATGACTTATAACTTTTAAATGGAATCTCTAAGGTCGTTTTCGATTACGGGATTTTGAGTTTCAATAATTTATTATCATAAACCTTTTATTGAACTTGGTAATGTAATACTTTTCACGAATCGTGGATCTTGTCATTGAAAAAGAAATTTTTAATATAATAATATAATTTCTTACTTTCTTCCATTGTCATTTATAAAGTGCTCAAACTTGCTTTGAGAAAATAATAAATATTTTTTGATCCCATGCTAAAGAACAAAACCCTTTCATTTATTTACATCAGGGATGGCTAACAAGTAGATAGCCGAGCTATTTTTGGTCGATCTCAATGTATTTGAAAGTTAAGCCATTTTCTTAATTTGTCAAAAAAATGTATTTAATAAAAACATTTTAAATTATTTCTGTAAAGCAATTATTTTATTTTATAACTTTATTTACTCGTTTTTTTTTTACTTTGTATTTATTTTATAATGCCAAAGTCGAACACAAGTTAAAATATCAAATATTTTAAATACTATTTCCGATTTTATTTAATTGAAAAATTTCAATGTTATTTGAAGTTTTTTATTAGATATTTATTTAATTTTAAATTCAGAGAATTCCGTAGCTAATCCAAATGTACAATCTCATGCTATAGTTATAATATAATTTTATGTATTTTTTTAAATAGTTTTATATACTATATGTTGATAATATATTTCAAAATTTTTCAAAAATATAACAAATGACATTAAGTAATTATTTTCAATTTTTTTAAAACATTATATAAATTTATGTGAAACTAGAATTTTTGATACATAGACATTAAAAATTATGAAAAAAATATTGTTGGGTTATTGAGTTGATGATAAAATTAGAATTCTTACTCTGACTCCAAGCGTGTCTTTGACTGACCCACAAATAACAATTAACACTGGAAACTTTATTGAATATGACAAATATTTTCACACTGATACAATTGAATCAACAAACTAACTATTATACCGTGCTTATTACAACGCTATGGTGAGGAATAGCACACTCGTATAACTTTGATGTGACAAATCTCTCACAACTGAGGAGTGTAACAATTGGTAATTTTAACTGGTTGTTCTCTGATTTTGACTTGGTTTTACTCGCCTAACTTTATTCTATTATCAACTGAATAAACTCTTGCTGATTCTCTTTATTTCTGTTTTCTTTTTTGTTTCTCTGCTTCAATTTTATTCAAATATTTCTTCTAAATTGTTTTCTCAATGGTTTTTCACCAAACTGTTCGCTAATACAATTCTCCTACGTCTTCTTAATTTTATAACTCGTCCTCTCTATAGTTTCTCTGCTTGATTCTGCTGTGCCACCTCCTTTTATACTTCGTAAATTTGTGGCACTTCAGTTTTTCTTCAATTCCAACATTTTTTCTGCAATATGATTTCCCAGTTTTCCCTGCGACCGAGTTATCTTTGACAGCTGTCACAATATTTTCTATTTTTTTTTCTTTTGCGGCCCCGGCCTGCTTTTTTTTATTTCCCTTATCTCTGACAAGCTGTCGAGATAAGATAATTGTTGTTTTTCTATTTTCACGATTTCAAAATTCTTTTTCCTTTTTGTACTAATTAATTAGTACTGACCTTGGTTTTTTTTTCATGTTTGATTTCTTTTGTTTCCTTCCTCTTCCTCATTTCTCATTTCTTTTTGCTTGCTTACTTTTCTGAGTTCCCATAGATCGTCCCGTTTGTCATGACGATCTTCCCCAAAGTAATTTATTTATTGGTTTATAATTTGTCATTTAGGTATCCTCAACAATATGTTAAACAAATTTATTTTTCATTCAAATAAGATTGTTATTTTATAGTTCATAAAATTAAATAAGGATTAATAATTGGAATTATTTCCTTCATATATATTTTTAATTTAGTGCTTCTCAAATGAATAATTATGGTAACTATTTTGAAACACACACCAGTCAGATCGGTATTTATATTGTTTTTATTGGATATTGAAAATTATTTTACAAGGATATCCAAAACGTGATACCTCCAATGCAATGGTTTGTTCTGTGACAGAACCTTATTCAAAATATGTACCCAAAAACAATCCGCCCAACTATGCTTCACATCAACGTGCCACAGCCCCAAGACAAGAATACACGTAAAATTTTATAAAAAATTCTTTTTTTTATATTGAAATTTCAACTTAATATTATGATATTTATTAGTAAAATTCTAAAAGTTGAAAAGGGAAGAGCCGAACATTTGTATAGTATATCGAAAAAAACTTAAAATTTTAATTCTTTTATTAGTCAATTTTCTGAAAAGCATTTTGATGAATATTTAACGTGAGGAATTTTAGAATTATAATTAAATTTAATAGCAGTTCCTAATCAAATTACTTGCTAACTGTAAACATGTGTCATAATCGTTTTTCCAGGTTTCATCGGTAATTTATAATAAATAATATAGTAGATACCAAATGTACAGAAATACATCTTTTTGCGTTTAAGTTTAGTTTTTTTGATGGTTTTCAGATTCGCTAAAAGAAACCATTGCTCTTTTCGTTTACTATTGTCGTATACAATTCACATTTTCATATCTGTAATCAGTAATTTCGAATTGATTCTTTTCTGATAGTTTATATGATATCTGTTGTAAAGTTTGATGAGTTGTTTGTGTATTTATGTTTTTAGATGAGTGTATGTTAAGGAGACTTGAAGAGCCCAGTCGAGTCACCAGTAAATAAACTAATGTGAATGTGTGTAATGTGAAAAACAGACGAGTTAAAAATAATAATAAAAAATATAACAATCAATTAACGTAATTTACAACTTTTAACTAAAAATAAATCGTACTTCATTAAATTAGGACCGGATTGTATAAGATTTTCGGCTTTCGAATTTTTTTTCCCCGGCCCGATTATATGCGAATAGGATATATTCGATTTTAGTACCAGGAGAATGGAATTTATTTTATTTTTGCTTCTTAGAATTTAGGAGAATGAAAAATATTTAGTTTTGCTTCCTTATTCTTGTCATATTTTTTCTTCGATTATTTTTTCGATTTTATTTTATTTAAATTTACTATAGTAAATTATCGCTATATAGTTTTTGAAATTTCTTTTCCCCGACGCTTCGGGGACGATAATAAATAAAAAATACAGAACCTAATTAGAATATTGTTTGTAATTATTATTTACAATTATTTGCAATTATTTACAGCAATCTACTACAATATCTATGTTTCTTCATGAAGGTTTTTTTGTTTCACCATATATATTTTTCACCATCGATGGTCGATTTGGAAACCTACATTCTTTCTATAGTTTCTTTTAATGTTCTAATCTGATCTTTCTCACTTATTGCATTCAAATGTGTTATTTCACTTCTGTTTTTACTATATTCAAAATTAAGGATAAGAAATTAACTTCTTTCACACACGATGCTTTTGGGTAACAGAACAATCTGGTGCAGAAAATTGGCAATTAGTTGTTGAGGAAAATTTTGTTTCAAATTTGATAATATAATATTAAATCGGATTAATTGCAGCCAGTATATATAACCTTAATTGTCGTCGACACTATTATTTAAAAAGTTGAATGCTTTATGTAGTCAATAAACAGGATGTGTAAAAAAGTAACTAAAGAAGTATTTTAAAATTTATTATTTTTGTTGGTTTACTGGGTCGTTGGTGATATTACAAATTCTTACTCTGACTCCAAGCGTGCTTTTAACTGACCCACAAAAAACAATCGACAACAGGAAATTTTATTGATAATCACAAATAATTTTCACTACACAATGACACAATCGGTTCAACAATCTGGCCGACGATTATGCAGCGCTTATTACGACACTCTGTGACGAATAGCACTCACGTATAACTCCTGGTTTGAGGAATCACTAGCTACTGATTGGTTCTAACAACGGGGTATTTGAGTTGGTTGTTTTCTTGCCATGGCTTGGATTCTACTCGTTAAACATTTCCTTTAGCACTCTCTGATCAATAATTAGCTTTAGTTTCTCCTTTAATTTTCTTCGACAACTTTCTTCAAATATCTCAATAACTTCTCATCTGGTTCCAATCAATTCCTTTCTGACAATTATTCTTTTAACAATTCGTCTCGGTAATATTCCACAATTTCTGTTACAATTTCTTTCTCACGATTTCTTGTTATTGTTTTCGTCTTCACAATTTCTGTTACAGTTTTTTCGTCTCCCTCTTCTGTCTCTGTTTCTCTTTTATAAAGCTCATCATTTTGTGGTACTTGGGCTTATCATTCTGTTTTTCCCAATCTGCCTTTGGGACACTGCATACAATTTTGCTTCCCACATTCTCTGGCAGCTGTCGAAATGATTTTTAATTTCCCTTTTTCATTCAAATCTGCTATCTCTGACAGACTGTCGAGATATGTATTTTTTGTTTTTTGGAATTTGAAATTCCTTTTTCTTCTTTTTGTACTTCTTAATTAATGATGACTTTTGTTTTAACTTCTTGTTCGCTTTCTTTTGTTTGATTCCTTTTCCTCATTTCTCATTTCTTTTACTTCCGTTTTCTTCTCTGAATTCCCATAGATCGTCCCGTTTGTCACGACGATCCTCCTGGTAATTTTATTTCTTTATCAATTATTTATCATTTAGTATCCTCAACATTTTTAAATGTCTAAATTTTTTTACACAGCAACATTGATTTACTAAAATTTAATATTTTCCCACAGAAAATCATTAACATTAATGCACATATGCAATCAATGATGAAATTAATTCATGACTTTTCATCCATTTTTATCAATTACCTTACTCGACACCCATAATGAGCAAGAGCTCCATCCTGTTGGGAAATTATTTTTAAGATTTTTCTGTGATGGTCTCGTGGTATGATGTAAATTTTAAGCATATCCTTAATCAGACATATCCAACCTCCGTTCGACAATTGATTTTATCCGGGCACTTGACATCTGAAATATATAGTTTAAGCAATTTAAGAACAGTGTCATAATTGTGTTATTCTTCCTCTGAGTTGTTAGTATGAACTACGAATTTATTTATTAAATATTATTATTAATTAATACAGATTAAAACCAAATATTTATCATGATAAATTTTTCATTTTACCACAAAAATAATCCGTGTTAAATTGCCCTTCCTTTGACAAATATTTTAGAACTTTGTTTTGATTAAATGAAATTTTATTGTTTACTTTAAAAAAGGAAGTTATTACTTAAGCTATGTAGTTAATATAAAAAATTGTAACCACAGCTGCAATTATATATTCTTCAACAAAATGAACCTTAAAAATGAAATTTGTAAATTATTCAATCTTCCCCATTCAATTTGTTCATTTGCTATATAAATACATAAAGCAAAAAATCTCAGCACAGATTGAATTTAAAGGTGCTCTTCTGAAATTGAAGTTCTACTAAAGTAGTCTTGTGAATGGACCAAATGCACTGGTCTAAGTTCTGCACATGTTACTTTCTTATTTTTTCTATTTTCACATCATCAAAGAATGCAAAAATAAATTTCCCTTAGGTATTCAACTTATTTAATAGCAAACTTTTGAGACACTTTATGTTAAGTCGTAAACGAGTTAGTTCAGGTATGAACTAAAGTTGAAATAGTCTTTTTCATGTATCTTACCGTTGTCATATATTGAATTTTATTATAAATATTATCTGCATATAATAATAATACTTAAATAATATGTGAAAATTACTGACAGATGTGTAAATAAATGACTTATAGTGCATCTTTCAGACGGTGGTTCGAGGAAATAATTATCTTTGTCTACTCGGTTCATATGTGTCAGAAATTATTGGTGCTAAGCTGTAGGATTTCCACCAGAAATTTAGGTATTTCCTACATCTTTTTAGAGTTGAGAAATAAACAATCCGTAATATTAGTCGAGGGGTTACTCAACCAGATTGTATCTAGAACATGGTTCTAGTTTGTACCCAGCAGCATTCAATGCAGAAATGGAGGCTCTTAATGAGATAGATGACCTTGTGAAGCACAGGAAAACCGAGGAGTATATTTTGGTGACACGGTTAGCGACATTTTCGATATTGTCCACGTAGACACGTAATCTCATCATCATTTGAAATGAATGAGATTTTCTACTGTTTTGTGCAGATGGAGCGCTCAAGTTCAATTGACAATGATAATCAAAGTTCCTACATTTTGCAATTAGAGAGCTCAACATATAGATGAAGATTTGAATCATTGAAAAGAATTAGTAGAGATATTGAAGCATCATTTACTCAATGTTCGTTACTAAAACCAGTTTTGCAGTAAATAATAATGAAGCTGTTGACTCTCAAAGCTGCACTCACGGGGAAATTTCTAAAGTACTCAAATGCAGCAACTTTTGTCAGTTCTGTTAATAGAATTGATCTTGGACTTTCGAATATACATTTTCTGCTAAACTGAAAAGACTGATGATTACTGCCACAGGTGAAGTTGTCTCGGATCTTCAAGAAAAACGCTTTATAGTTGAATTGTTTGCTTTTCTTGGTACTGTTTAGACTGGTGGTGCTGCTAATTCATAGTGAATTACTAGGAGTTACTAAGATTATTCAATGACTTTCTATCAAGATATTTTCCTAAGTGAGAAAAGGATAAATCATATCAGCTGGCATTCAAAGTGGTCAAAGGGTTTGCAGTTGTCAATGACAGCTAAATTCAGGATTCCAAAAAAAAGTTAGCAAATCAGTCTCTTTCTTCATGTGATATCTGAACACATGCGTGAGAAGAATAATGCGGAACAGTGAATAAATAACTCCTGTTTGTGTTATTTCTGACAGGCATTGTTTTAAAATACTAAATTAATGTCATTTGTATTGAGTAAGTCATGAACTTTCTGGTAAAATTACTTCTAAAATTATAACTTTTCTGTGAAGTTTTATTAGAGGTCAATTATTGGATACAGAAATCAAACGAGATTAACAGAGTTTAGTAGGACCAAGGTCGTTGTTATTAATAAAGTATACCGGATTTATGCATATCCGCATGCATATATTCACATTTTTGATAATAAGAGACACTTTCATGGTTACAAATACTTTGTATGGAGTATGTAAATGAAGGGGTATATCTGAAATATTTCACACTTGTTTCAACATTATTATGTTATTTATAACTTTTCACCATTGAATTTTTTTAGATAATATTATGTTTAAAACAATTGTAATGTTAAAATAAATTTCCAGAATTTATTTAAAGAACTTTATCTTAAATAAATTTAATTACAATTGTGTAAACTGAAGAAGGATACCTAGAACCTTAAAGAATTTCTTGCTTACAGGTATGGGAATCATGTAAAAATAACTTGAAACTAAAATATAACACTGTTTCAATAATATCAAAATTGACTGAACTAATAATATCATTTTTAATATATTCATAATATACAGTGCTTTTTTTCTGTCGGAACGCTCCCGAACGGCGTTCCGGCACCTTGTTTCGCTGAATTATTTTAAAAAATTGACATATGTTTTGGTTTTTTGTCATATTTCTATTTCTGACATTTCAAATAGTCAATTACTATCAAATTAAAAGTAGTAGTCGTACGCCAAAGCGAGTGAATCATAACTCCGTTGTTCCTATGTGTTATTACTATTATATAAAACACAGTCACGATAAATATACGCCATTAATATACTACGTCATTAAAATCGTATGCTGTCGTCGGCGTTGTAAATTCACATAAAATAAATTTACTACAGATACGTTCTGGCACCTTTTTTTCTGAAAAAAAGCACTGATAATATTCATAAATTCTGATTAATATTACGATTTTGTGATTTTATTGGTATAATAATGAAATATCAATTTTATGTACCTCTAATATTCATTTTCTTTATGAGCCAGTTTATTAATCCAAATATGAAGAGGTATCAAAGTATGGCGATTGACTTCAGAGAAGAAAATTTATAAATAAGGACAATAATTAAATAAGCTAGGTGTTCTAAAATCATCGCTATAACGGATTATAAAATAACTGAATGGGCACATTTGATATCAATTTCATCAAAAGCCTCTAAAGCACAAAATTAATATCAAAATTTCAATTCAAAGGTTGTTTCAAACCATAGGGGTTCCATTGAATTCCAGATTAATCTACAAAGGTTTGATGCTTACAATGTCAGAACCTTCTAAAATAAAGGTGGTGCAATAGATTATTGAAAATATGTGTTTTGTATGTATATTGGAATAAAGTTTTAATTTTAAAGTAATTTTATCACGCCTTCAATTCACAGCAGATTTTGGAAATATCTAATAATTTATTATCGGGTTTCACATATATTTCTTTAAGACAATATTAAAACAAATTAACTTCCATTACAGTTATATAGTTATTCTAGCCTTATGTAACTATAAATTTATTATAATTGCAAGGAACATCAGTGTAACGCCTTCAATTCATATGCTTGTAATTTAGTAAGAATTTAATAATTTTTAAAGGAATTAGGAATTATGTAACAATAATAATTTACTCGTCAATGTTTTTAGTAAAAAAAGTAAATACTTTGAATGGATGTTAGAAAAATACCTAGAAATATTTATAACTTTTCACCATTGAATTATTTTTGGATAATATTCGTAACTAAAAAGACAGTAATAGAAATCCGTTTCAGAAATACAAATGGTAATGTTACCCGTCCTGCCAGGAATGAAACTCCCGATGAAGGAATTTACACTGGTCGAGTGGTCGTTGTATAAAATGATCAAAATCATTTTTCTTTCCTGACTGTGCCTCATTTATCAAAACCGCTGTTTTTATCCATTTGTAAATATTTGTTTTAGCTTTCGAATATTATTATTCTGGCCATTGTTCTCGTTCTGTTCTTGGATCGTTTATATTTTCTAGTCTTAGTTTATCTGAAATTTTACAAGACATTCATGTGAAAATTTATTTGTTTGTATATTAATTTGTTTTTTAAGATTCATGTAAGATTATTTTTATAATGTAGTTATCATGTAAAATAATTTGAATTGTGAAGAATTTGATAGAAAACTATTTGTTACATTTTGTAAATATTTGTATCTTTGTAAATATTGATTTCATTGTTTATTTTAGATCATAATAGATTTAATATTCACTTTTTTGATTTTTAGATTATAAAAATCTCTTAAACTCTTTGTATTTATATTCTAAACTTGGATTTATTTTTAAAATATTGTAATTTTATTTTAAAATAAACATGTTTTATTCAAAAAATTATATCTTAGTTGAAAAAATTCATGTTAATCTATTTTTAATTTGAATATGTCGCTGTTTTTGGTTCCAATTTGGTTTTCCTATATTCTCATTTAGCAGAAAACTTCGGGCTTGTTTTCGTGTTTTCCGTAAAATTCTTAAAGTTGACATGTTTATATTTGTATATGACAAGTGGTTAGCTGCAACATATCAGTGCTATATAGTGCTAGATAATCTGATTCTTGATGTCAGCCATCAACTAGATTCGTATTGTTCGTTTGAAATGGTTGGACATTTTTTAGGGTTATGACGCAATTATTAGACAACATCGAACAAATTTTGGGTCTTACCGTCATTTTCTAATAAAAAAAGAATTAATGAAACACAGGAAATCTGTATATGAAGCTGCTAGCATCAACTAAAATGAGTTTATAATTTCAAGAACACATTTGTAACAGTTTATTTTATTTAACCTTGTTTCATATATTTTCTAAGCGAAAAGGCATTTTAAATGTGCCTCTGTAAAATGTCATTCAAATATCTGAATTTCTTGTGAAGACGACATGTAAAGAGTTGGTCACATTATCAAGATATAGGAATCGTCGACTTAGAACTAGTCTTACCGTCATTTTCTAATAAAAAAAGAATTAATGAAACACAGGAAATCTGTATATGAAGCTGCTAGCATCAACTAAAATGAGTTTATAATTTCAAGAACACATTTGTAACAGTTTATTTTATTTAACCTTGTTTCATATATTTTCTAAGCGAAAAGGCATTTTAAATGTGCCTCTGTAAAATGTCATTCAAATATCTGAATTTCTTGTGAAGACGACATGTAAAGAGTTGGTCACATTATCAAGATATAGGAATCGTCGACTTAGAACTAGTTTTAGATCTAAAATTAAATTATACTGCTGTTGGGTTATTAAGTTGGTGATAATTTTTAAATGTTATTCTCTCTCCAAGCGTGTCTTTAACCGATTCACAAATAACACTTGACAACAGAAATCTTTATTGATAATCACAAATAAACTTTCTCTTTACACTGACAATAAATTCAACACTGCTTGGTGACTATACAATGCTTATTACAACACTCGATGAGAAAAGATCACAAATTACTGATTGGTTTATCACTGGGACTTTGAGTTGGTTGTTTTCTTTGACTTTCTTCACAACTTTATTCAAATAATCAAATAACTTCTTTTCGTTTTATTTTTCAACTAATTCTTCTCTTCAACTCTTCTCCAATAATTATTCTCCACAATTATTTCCTTTACAATTATTTTTCACAATCGTTTGTCCAACAACGTTTCATCCAACTTTATCTAATTTTCCCCAATAATTTTATCTCTCAAATCGTCTCTCAATCGTCTCTCAATTTTATATCTCAACTCGTCTTCCAAATTGTCTCAATTTCGCGTCACTTTTGTCTCTGATTTTGTTCCAATTTCATGTCCACTAGTTTTCCCTTATATAGTTCGCTTCTCTTGTGACACTCTAGATAATCAAGTGTTTTTCCATTTTCCTTCTCCTGCTTTCCTCGACTGTCCCATTTTATCTCTGACAAGTGTCAAGTTATTTTCCCTTTTTCCCTTTTTTGTTTGACCGCCTTCTACCATCAATTCTGTTATCACTGGCAAGCTGTCGAGATAAGGATATTGTTGTTTTCTTTTTTCCCCGATTTCAAAATTCCTTTTCCTTTTTGTACTAATTAATTAGTACTGACCTTGGTTTTCATTTTCCTGTTTGATTCCTTTTATTTCCTTTATCTTTCTCATTTTTAATTTCTTTTTACTTCCATTTTCTTTTCTGAGTCTCTATAGATCGTCCCTTTTGTCATGGCGATCTTCCCCCAAGTAATTTTATTTATTTATTTGTAAATTGTTATTTAGGTATCCTCAACACTGTTTTATTTGGCCTCCTATTTTAAAGAAATTTCAATCGTTTTCAGTTTATTAAGATATTTATTTAAAAAAATAAAAAAAAAAAAAAAAATCAAATTTTATTTTAATAAATTCCAACTGGCCGAAGGGGGAACTTCCCGCCACTTAATTTTTCTAGTTTTTTTAATTCTTCAAATCTTCTATTGCTGGAGTTGATAACTCCCGCAATTGTACGTTGGTTTTTGTTCTCCGGTAAGCATCAAACTGACTTCATAGTGAAGCTAACCATGGCCAAGCATAGTCACGATCGGCCATGGCCCGTATATCAGCACCGGACATTCATTCTTAGTTTAGGAGAGGCTTTTCCTGTTTTTACACAGTCTCAGTCTCTGTCTGATGAGTTTATTATCTGCCGGAGCTTGGTAGCCCCGGCAGATTTCGTTGTTTAGGAGAGGCTTTCTCGTCTTAGCAGTTATTTCCTCTGTCTGGTGATTTAAGTTCTGATATCATTCGGCCAGGTCCAAGTGTAGTCCAATTCATTAGCCTTCGCATATGATAAACTAGCATTTTGAAGGAGTCCGAGCAGGTGTTGTTTAGGAGAGGTTCTCAAGTTGAGCAGTTCCTCTGTCCGATAAGTTATATCCTGTTTTGGTTTCTAGAAATTATAGATAATTTTTTGGAGTAGAAAGACTCCATTTTTGGACTTTTTATAGCGTTAATAGTTTATATATATACTAATAATATAGTATTCATAGAGTTTAAGATATAGGAAAGAGGTATAATATAGATAAGAACACTAAAAAGTAAATTAGATAAAACTATCAATGGGCAGAATTATATTATCCTTACATTTAATTATCCTTACATTTACCCACTGACAGTTGTCAAATACCATTAGTGACGTTTTTTCTTCTTCTTTTTATTTTGTTTCTTGTTTAGGTTTTTTTCGGTTCATCATTGGTTAGTTCTTCACAGTTAACATTTTTTCCTACTTGCATATATTCATGCATGACTTTTTTGACTTTTGACTTTTTTTTTTTTTTTGGGCCAGTTTGGATATTATTCAGTAATTTTTGCAAGAGTTTACTACCATATTCATCGCAGTGGTTGTCTAATAGGCTATCGTCATTCCGGTTGGAGAGTGATGGTATAATTATGGATTCAGCGAGTGTGGGTATCATGTTTATGGATTCTGTAATAGTTGGGAAATCATCGAAATAGGATTCATAATATAATTCTGAATTTATTGGGCGATCTTTCATAAAATCAGTGTCTTTCATATAATAGGAGTCTTTCATATAATAGGATTCAGTAGAATTTCGGAAATCATCATAATAGGATTCAGTAGTATTTGGGACTTCATCATAATAGGATTCTGTCGTATTTGGGACTTCAAAGTAGGATTCAGAAGTATTTGGAAGTTCATCATGATAGGATTCAGTAGTATTTTGGACGTCATAATCATAGGAGTTTTCAGTAGTTGGTAGTTCAGATTTAGGTACTAGGGAGATTGGCGAATTCATTGAGTTAGTGAGCATGGATATTTGGTGTAAATGTTCCGGTTTTAGAGGTTCGGATAGGTCTGGATAGGTTGAGACGATCGAGTTTATAATATTATTGATATTGGCGTATTTTTCGTTGTTTCTATTAGTTGTTAATTCAAAGTTGGTGGTATTGGAGCCAGAGCTATAAGTTGATTCATTGGTATCGCTGATTTCTGGGTCAATTGCTTCGGTATTTGAGTTAGTGAGCATGGATATTTGGTGTAAATGTTCCGGTTTTAGAGGTTCGGATAGGTCTGGATAGGTTGAGACGATCGAGTTAATAATATTACTGATATTTGCGTATTTTTCGTTGTTTCGGTTGGTGGTTAATTCAAAGTTGGTGGTATTGGTGCCGGAATTATAAGTTGAGTCATTGGTATCGCTGCTTTCTGGGACATTTTCCTCGGTATTTGTTAATAGGTTTTCAAATCTCATATTATGTCTGATTTTAAATTTCTTACGATTAAAGATGTCACGGTTATTGATAGATTTTTTTGGAATTGGGCTGGAGTAATGGGGTCTTGGTAGGTTTATATATATATAGGTTTTCGGCTTCCATATTTTGACGGTTGTTTTTGGTTGAGCGTATTGAGGCTTGTTCGTGGGGTTTCTTATCATCGGTAGTCGTCTGAAGGACGATGAGCTATACTTTGGAAATATATTGGATTTGGCAACATTTTCTGGGAGTCGGCCGAAGGCCGGCGAGCTATGGTTTTGAAATTTATCGGATTTGGTAACGTCTTCTGGGAGTCGGCCGAAGGCCGGCGAGCTGTGATATAATATTTCGGTGTCAGGGCTTACGTTTGCTGTGAGTCGGCCGTAGGCCGACGAGCTGCGTGTACTTTTTTCGTCATCGGATCTGAAATTGTTAGAATATTTAAACAAATTACTCCGAATTTGTTTTTTCTTTAATTTTTTACGTTTTTTAAATTTAGAATTTTTAGATTTAATTATAAAATCATTATAAAACCAGTTATCATGCTTTTTTTCAAAAAATGTATTTACGTTTTTATTTTTTAAAGCTTGTTTTTTAATAAAAATTTCATTACTTTTATTAATTTTATAGAGTATATTTTTAAAATTAAGATTTTCATTAAAATTAGGATTCACATTTTTATTTTTTAAAGCTTGTTTTTTAATAAAAATTTCATTACTTTTATTAATTTTATAGAGTATATTTTTAAGATTAAGATTTTCATTAAAATTAGGATTTTTATTAAAATAATGATTTTCTTTTGAATTAAAATTAACATTTTTCTTAAAAAAAGCATGATTTCCAAAGGAATTAATATTAAGGGAATGTGAAAAATCAAGGTAATTTTGATCATAAGTTACGTCTGAGTGCCATATTTTTATAGCAGTTTCGAAAGCATCTAGGAATTCGATATGCTGTTCTTGGACCAAGTTTTCAAGGGTAAAACATCCCGAGATAATATTGTCGGCATATCGGAACGTGTTATGGCTTATTTCCCTAATCTTGGAGCCAATACAGTCCCAGCAGGTTTTTCGGAGATCCTTCGACATCTCAATGGTTCCTGAGAAATAGTTAATAAGCTGAAAAGCAATAAAAAACTCATTGATTTCTGCCCCAGTGCTAGTGAATGTTATATGAAGTAATTCTACTAAGCTCTGGGGACTTTTACTAAAAATTTTTAGCATGGTCATCGGATCTATTCATTCTATTCTATTCATTCTCAAGTTTCGATTTGTTAAGCACCTTAAACTGAAAATGTTTTTTAAATAAAAAAAAGTAATTCCAGAAAATTTGTGCTAAATAGAAAATAAACATTGATTTAAATCAGCGATTCCCAACCCGTGGTACGCGTACCACTGGGGGTACGCGTCTGATGGCTTAGGGCTACGCGAAAAAATATTAGTAATGGCGGATGTTAAAAATATAACTCCCGCCTCAATTTAGTTTCAAAGCGGTGGCAAATATTGGACAAAAATTGTTTTAGCGCTCACTATTTATACACAAAATATTATTCAAAATTATGTGTGCCCCTCGGAATTGCATCATCACATTACAACGGGTTGTGTTAGAATTCAAATGGACCCAATGTTACAAAGCATGTCTATTGTAGTGTGACAAATTTAATACTCGTTTTATGCGATTACACAATTCTTATTACAGTAATAATATTACTAATTAATAACAACTTTTTTTTCAATCGGTAAGTTTTAACATTATTTTAATTTCAAACTTAAATTAATTTCTAAATGAATTTAGTGGGTGAAAGCTGGTACAATAAAAAACAATAAACGTACACTAGAAAGTGACGAATTAGTTGTTACTTCTCAAGTCACATAAAAAACACAAGTACAAATATAAAAAACAGAAATTGCACCGTCTTTAGTTCTGCAGATAGCTAAAAAGAGGAAATCATGCGACGAATAAATGAAAATATGGATTTTCTTATAAAGGAGGTGAAGACAGCCCTAAACCCAAATGTGAATGAAGTGTGATGAAGTGCTATCAAATGGCAGTATGAAACCCTCCCTGCTTTTACGTCATCTCCAAACAAAACATACCAATTATAAAAATAAAGAATATGATTTTTTTAAACGCTTAGCAGCTCCAAATTTGAAGATGTCAGTTTTGATATCGTACATCCTGCCAGCTAATAAAGATAACAAAAATGCGACTGAAGCTAGTTACCGCATTAGTTACCATATTGCTACGTGTGGTAAAACTCATACAATTGCAGAGAATCTAATTCAACCATGCATAGAAGATGCTGTTCGGTGTATGCTTGGAGAAGAACATGTGCAAAAAATAAAAAATATTCCTCCTTCAAACAATATAATATCTCGAAGAATTTTGGATATGTCTGATAATGTTGAGGCAACAGTGATTGATAGAAATAAAAATAGTAAGGTTTTCGCTATACAAGTTGATGAAAGCACGGATGTTTCTAATTTTGCTATTTTGCTTGTTATTGCGAGGTATTTAAAAGACAATGAAGCCGAAGAAAACCTTTTACTTTGTCATGCTCTTTCAGAACACACAACAGGTGAGGATATATCTAAAGCTATCGATTATTATTTCCAAGAAAAAGTCATAAAGTGGTCTAATTGCTGTAGGCTTTGTACAAATGGTGGCAAGTCTATGTCAGGTATTTATTTCGGTCTGCGCGGTCGAGTCTTGAAGAAAATAAGTTGGAGTCACTGTTGCATCCTCAGGCAAAGTTTGGCATCGAAGCACCTTCCAGTGCAAATGAAGCTTGTTCTTGACGAAGCTACGAAAGTGGTCAATTTTATAAAGTCAAGTTCAACCAATTCGAGAATTTTAAAAGCTCTTTGTGAAGATTTTGATAGTGTTCATTCTACTCTACAGAAGTAAGGTGGCTATCTCGAGGCAATGTCCTTACCCGATTGTTCTAGCTTAGATATGAAGTACAGGCTTTCTTCGAAGAACATCCTTTTCAACTTGCTTCCAAGTTTCTCTACTGTAATTGGCTTCAGACGCTTGCGTATTTATCAGACATTTTCAAATACGCGAGTATTAATATTTTAATTTTTTTTTCTAATATAAGGGGTACAATTTAGGATAATGAACTTCCAAGGGGTACTCAAGCCAAAAAAGGTTGAGAAGCGCTGATCTAAATGAAAATGTCTAAAATTCCAAATTATTCTCTTTATTATATTTTAATATGCTAATTATTTTGTGAAGGAATTAGACGTTAATTAAATTAAAAAGATAAAAAATGAATGATTTTATCTAATTTGATTTCATTCAACAATGATCAAAGGTTAATATTAATTATTTCTATTTGTCAATCTTTCAAATTTCATAAATAATTAAATGAAAAAATAATATTTTATTTTTCAAATTAATATGAAGTAGAGAATGGATTTGAATACGTTTTATATTAATAAAACACGTAAAAGGGTTTCCACAAAATAACATCAGATAAAAAATTGCAATATGAATGAATAAAAAACTAGAATATTCCATAAAAATGGTGAAATCCATCATGACCGTCAAATAATTGCTTCATTAATCTGGAATTTTAAATAATTTGTATAAAATTGAATGATTGACTCCATAGTGTCATTTTCAGACGTGGGGGATCCCGCAATTGAATAAAGAAAACGAATAATAATAATAAAATTTACCCAGCTTCTATAACCAGAGCCAGCTTTACTCTTGAAGGGACCCAAGGCAAAAATCTTATTGGCCTTTTTTATAACATTTTTCAAGCAAAAAGGTTAATTTGTTTCATGCTGTTATATAGTTAAAATAATAGTATAATTTCGAAATAATAATTCATTTATCATATATAAAAGATATAAACATGAAGTACAATTCATAAATAAAAAAACATTAATTTAAAAATTTTTTCTTCTAGATTTTTTCTCTGCGACATTTTTAACAGCAACTTTAGAAACGTATTATATTAAATATAATATGTAATATAATTAAATACTTCTTTACTTATATTACATAAAAATAATAATTTGCAAATAGGTAAAAGATGTAATAAGTAAATATAATAATAATACAAAATTTGGAGCCCTCACCAGTCGGGCCCTAGGCTTCAGCCTAAGGTTAAATCCAGGCCTGATAACAAGGATAAAATCACTTAGTTAAGTTTAATAAAGTCTTCATTGTTGGGATAGCTTTCACACGAGCTTACTGATAATCAATTTTACGCCTGACGCAGATTCTTCTTTTACTAAAGTTAAATATTACTGTTTTATATTTTTAATTGTACCACATTTATATTAGTGTCAAACAATTTATTGGAATATATTAGTTTTTTGCAATTTCCAAAACATTCATTCACGGAATACAAATAATATTACGAAATTTATCATGACTTTAATTATTTGACAACTCCGATTTCTTCAACAACTTTGACTTTTGTGTCATTTGCAGAGACTTATTTAGGCATATTTGAATTTGAATTGAATTTTGTAGCTTTAGACAAAGCCTGCCATTGAATACTTTCTCGAAAGCTCCTAAAAAATAATGGAAGTATAAATGTTTTTAATAAAAAATTTTAAAACATGTTTTATTTCTTTTATTTAAATCCAGTACCGTCTTTTCTGTTAGCTACTCATTCGGACTCAATTATTTTCCTTGAAATTTTTGGCCCTCGACGCTTCTTAAGTTGTGCAGACCTGGTTTAGACATTGGAGAAATTTGACACAAGAAAGTAAAATGAAAGTGAAGCGTATATAAACAGACATGTATTTATTTTAATATATACCATACATTTTAAATATATGCATAGTATAAATATTTTAATATATTGTAATAATCATAATTTTAACATATTCTTACCGGACACAAATGAACCTGTCTTTTCATGTATATAGCTTACAGCATCGGTCAAAATATGTTAATATTGTAATAATAAACGTGAAATTTCATACGATAAAAATAAAAAATAAAATGTTAATACACTAAGATGTGATCAGCACATCAAGAAAAAATGCTCAAATTTTCACAGTTGAAATTTTAATATAATTTTTATTGTGCATTATGTTTTTCAATTTTTTAGTTGGTGAAGGGCTTTCGAGAGTAATGCATGGAATAATAATCCACCCCTTCAAATCATTAAGCGTGAGATTTTTCTAATAAATATTATTAATTAATTATATATTTTAATCAATGTCGGCATGTATTCAATCCTTCCCTGTAATTATAAAACTAGCATTGTTGGGTTTTATAATGTAAGTCGGTATTAATTTCTGACTCCTTGGTATCTGTAATCAAACAAATCAAACAAACCCAACACAATGACATTTATATTTTCTCGTGTTCGTCAAGGTATTTTTCAAAATATGAACTCAACATTTATTTCCATGTAATTTACAAGGTTACTTGTACAGGTATATGTCTTCAAAAACATGAATTGTATGCGTTAGAGATTTCATGTACTGATATTTGTCATCTTGTCTTAAATCCCAGCATTTATGTCGAAAATGTCATTGCTTGTGGCATTTAGAACATCTTACATTTGGACATCCAGGTCTACGGTATCCGATTTCTGTACACGCCCAGCATTGATAAATTTTTATTTCCCTTATGGTTATTCTCAAATCGAATTTTGTTTCGGTAATCATTATTTTGATTAAAGTATTTACTTGTGTTATCTTGTTTGTGATAATAATTGACTCTTTCTGTAGTTATTTGAAATTTTATTCCCACTGAAAGGTTCATTGTTTCGATTGTTGTATTCGTCTTTTCTTTTATAATTGCTGACATCTTCCTTATTAGGGTTTTAGCCCATTTGATTTCACTTTGACCTCGAACCGTATAAAAATAAAGTTTCATATTGACAACTGCAACGTTTTTAACATTTTCACAATTTCGTGAACAATATTCTCGTGCTTCATCATCCTATTTTTCATTTCTTCGATCGTATTTAACTCCTGCATCTTTGAATCCATCTTAACTTCTTTATTTTCAAGGATATTAAACAATAGAATAAATAATAGAAAATATAATAATATAATAAATATAATAATATAATAATAAAAATATAATAATAAAAATATAATAATAATATAATAATATAATAGTAGAACAAATAATAGTATAAATTCAACTTCCCAAAGCTATTCAACCCGATTTCTATAAAACTTATATTCGATAGATGCAATTTACAAAGTTCTTTCAACATAGCTCTTTCAAATCTTTTCCCATTATCATTATGCATAATTCGGATGTTTCAACTTTTAATACGAAGTAATTCTTTATAATCTGATTAATTATCGATTCTCGCGTCTGTGTGCGCTTTGTACTAGTTTTTGGAGTCTTTTGTGTGCGCACACAGACGCGGACATGTTTGTGGAATTTAGTAAAAGTTTTGGTATTTGGTTTTCTGAGATTGCTATTGATTTGAATTTTGCTTTGTGGCTTTGTGTTTTCTAGAAATTGATTGTTGGATTTGAATTCCTGTTCTTTTGAAAATATATGGTTCTATTGATTTTGGATATATGATTCGAATTCTGGAAGTTTTTAGGAATTGATTTATAATTTTGGTAATTCGGGTTGTTTTTGAATTTTCGGCCTTAGTAAAATATGGAAGATAATGAATGTTTGATATGTCGTATTTCAATGAGCAATATAGCGAAGAGATGTCTTTTCAGCAGTGAAACTCGTCCATGTGATCGTGGCTCAACAAGATCGTTGCAAATTATTAATGGAAGTTATGTAAATGTCATAGATAATCAAGATTTTTATGAATTCGTTTATATTTCAAAATTTCTAATTGACATTAATTCAATTTTTCAAACGATTGGAAATCAACGATTTAATTTCTGCAAATCATGAAATGACAGAAGAGGAACTCCAATATATGTTTATGAAATTTCCCCAAAAATTTAAAGATATTCGTAAATTATCTGAAACCATTTATGACATTAGCGATAAAAAGATAAACTTACTAACTTATGAATATGATATTCTATTTAATCGAGCTCTTAAGAGTATCAACACAATTCAAATGTTTATTAGCCAAAGTGTTGAACAATTATCCAATGTTTCAAATTCAATCATGGCTCAATCTCAAGTTATTGGTCACGTTAAATGGTTTAACAAACAATGGTTTTGTACAACTAAAGCGTGTGATGCGATTAATTACAAAGAAATTCTTCTGATGTGTCTTAGACATAAACATGGTAGCAGAGCGTGGTTCCCTTCAGGGGGATACGCACCAATGTTTCAGTGGAGACAGCCCTAGCTGATCAAGAGTGATTTAAATATTTTATTTGCATGTCATTTAAATTTTATTTGCATTTATTTGAATTTTTTTTTGCATTTCTGTAAAATTTACCATCCTCCCTTCCCTATCGAGCGTGAGAAAGTGCTGCTATAGGCCCCAGCACTCTTTTAAAGGGGGTAGCTAGGGGAACAGTGTAAAGAAAAAGAAAATAAAAAGCTCATCGTTTTTGTGAGCTAAGTCAAGGGTGAGAGCGAGCGGGGTAATGGGTTTTGCGTCTCGATTGAAAAGTAGGAATCAAATATTTATCAAAACTCTTACTGGTAAGACAATTACTCTTGACGTTGAATTGAATGACACGATTGAAAAGGTAAAAGGAAAAATTCAAGACAAAGAAGGAATTCCGGTAAATTATCAAATGTTAGTATACGCAGGAAAGCAATTAGAAAATAAAAGAATATTGAACGATTATAGCATACAAGTAGGTTCGACACTTTATTTGTCACTCAGGCTGTGTGGTGGCAATGACGAAGAGATTTTAGAAAAAGGATTGTGGAAGAAGAGAATGAAAAAAGGAAAATTAACGAGATTGAGAAACAAGATTCTCAATGATATAAATGGGAAGGAAGTTAGCGAATGGTTGGAGGAATATGAAGATCAAAAGGAGAGTCTAGATGAAGAATTAGGGGATCTCAGAACAATCAGTAAATAATTGCAAAGATTGGACATCACTGCAATCTTAGATAAAGACCTGCAAGAGATCGAGGAAAAACATCAAATGATTGGGGCACTGATGGAAAGAAAAGCAAATCAATCTTTTATGGAAGAGAAGGAAAATGTGAATGATGATACAATCAAGAAAAATAATTTAGTGCATAAAAGAAAACTGGAAAGTCTACAGAAAATTACAATACCTGTCTTTGAAGGCAAGATGAAAGAGTACGAACCATGGAAAGCAGCTTTTACTGCGTGTGTTGACGAAGCAGAAGGTGATGAGGGTGAAAAGATGTTTCACCTGCACATGTACCTTCACGGAGAGCCATTAAAGTTAATTGAAAATCTAGGATATTCGGCAGAGGCCTATAAAATGGCAAAAGAGAAGTTGGATAGGCGATATGGTGGGGATGAAAGGATATATTTATCAATGTTAGAGGAGATGGACAAGTTCAGGCCAATTCGAGAAGGAGATTTGAAGGATTTAGACTTATTTGTTGGATTATTAGAAACAGTCACCGTTCGATTTAAATCCACTGGGAAAGAATCCGAGTTAAAGACTGGATGTCTTTTTCAAAAGTGTTTGGGCAAGTTAACGACGAATCTTGTGTATAAATGGAAGAAAGACAAAATAGAAAAGGAATTGCGGGAGACGATAGAGGATTTGAGAAGATGGATACAACAAGAAGCGGAGATCCTAAGGTCCACTAACGAGGTCGTGTATGGGACTCAACCAAGCACCAGGACTTATGATGGGCCAAGAGTAGAAGGTGTATCTAGAGGAAGAGAAAGCTTCAATCCAGGAGGTCGGACGCATTTTACGAGGCAACCAGATGGCAGAGTTAAAAGTGGAACGGTCATACAGGCGAATAACTCTAACTTCTATAGATCAGAGTGTGTACAATGTGGTGGTCAACATTACCTAGACCAATGTGACAAGTTCAAGCAACTCACAATTTCAAAAAGGAAGAAAGTCATCGAAGAAAAGAAACTGTGCAGGAATTGCTTCAAAAGAAATCACATGGCCAAGGAATGTCGTAAAGAATCTTTCTGCAAGGTTACCGGATGTAAGCAAAGACACAACGAATTATTAAATGAAAACACATCAATGAGGACGGTTCAGAGTTATTTTGTGGTAACTGAAATGGTAAATGACGAGTTACGTGCATTTCGGGGAATTGAGGACACGCAACTCGACAGAAGTAAGGCATCTAATGAAGAGCAAGGAGCTCAGAGTCATTTAGATGGGCAAATATTCAATTCTGGAGGAACTAACGAATTAATTAACGTCATTACAATCACACAAAATATTCAAGGAAAAATGAATACAGGGAAAAGCAAGATGAGGCTTGCCGGGCTGGTGAGATCATAAAATTATCCGAAGATAAAATTGTGGAACCGAAGACAACGGAAGTGTTGAGTAATTGGGAAATAGACAAACCAGCATCAGAGGATCTAACGCCCGAGGCGGTGGTTAATGATATTCAGGTCAACGAAGGGGAAGTTAATCGACTAAAAGAAGAACGTGATAATGTTCAAGGGGCCAAAGAAGTTTTGGATTTAACAGAAAAATTGAACGAATCATCGAACAGTTTCAAACAACACGGATCACTGGAACTCGTTTGCACGCCTCTAAAGATGCACATGAAAGACAAGGTGTCGATTGTGTAATTGAAACACAAAGCAATCAAAGAACGACTTTGTAGGATGCTTATAAGAACATTAAGTGAAAACTGGTCACTAAATGAAATGCAACAGGGAAAAGTGTGGAATATTGAATTGGTGAAAATGGAGAAAGAATAATGGAGATATTACACCTAAAAAAACTGAACAGGGACAGCTGCTTGGCCGAGTATGGCGATGGTGGGTGGAGAATCCACAATGATGTTTCAAAAAAGGTGCGTGGTGCGGCGGCTTATATAATACTTTGGAGATACTTTAATAATACTTTAAATAAAAAGTATAAATACTTTAATAATACTTTTGGAGATTGAGCCATTATGCAGGAACGCAACACGTCTTAAGTGTGTTGAACCAAAAATATTGGATTTTGAAGGCCAAAGTAATGATCAAAAAACGTGTCGACAGAAAATGCCAAGAATTGAATGGAAGTGTGCAAATCATTCACCAGGTGAAGGCTGACAGTGATAGGATGGCGAGGGAAATGCAGGAAATGAAAGGGGAAAGGGAATGTATCTCCAAATTAAGTTTGATCATAAAAGAAGAAGCTAATGGGGATTTGAGATTGACACTAAGGTGTCAAGGGGGGAGGATGGTAAATTATGAGGTTAATTCGCGTCTGTGTGCGCGTTGTATTATGAGATGTGGTTTGTGTTTGTATGCGCACACAGACGCGATCAGTGTCATTTTTTGTGATGGTTGATTGTTAGTTTGTCTCGCGTCTGTGTGCGCTTTATACTGGTTTTTGGAGTTTTTGTGTGCGCACACAGACGCTGACAATGGTGAATATTATTTTTCAGTTTGGATCGATATCGATTTGGTGAGGTTGTGCGTTCTTAGTGTTATATGAAATTTTGGTATTGTATCGGTTTGAATTAGATTGTTCGAGATTTTGCTGGAGTTTTCGTTTAAATTCAAAAAGTGTTGGATTTTTTCTATTTGGATTCAATAAAAAATTGATATTCGGACTTTAGTGACTTGTTCTTTAATGACTTCACTTAATAACGATAATTACTATACTCTTCAATGCAACAGGGACGTTCATATCTCATGATGGTAAAACTGTGACGTGCAAGGATGGATTTATTGAAAGAATTGAATCTGACAACTCAATGGAAAATAATGATGATGCCTTGAATGCTTTTCATATTAGTCGTTATAACTCAATGGGAAATGATGATGATGCCTTGAATGTTTTTCATCTTATTCGTCATATTCCTGTTGGAAGTACTACAAACGAAACTGATGGTTCCTTTTTTATGACTCCAAGAGATCCTGATAAAAGAAATAGTGCTTTTGGCCAACTAATATCAGATTTATTTGGTGGATTACTGCCGCTGGATTTTAGATCCGATTTGTCAGATTACATATTTTCAAATCAAAGTTTCGACAAGTGTGTAACGAGTATTATGAATCAATTTGAACAGAGTGGTCCTCCACCAGCAAATGAGGCAGATATTGAGAAATTACAAGTCAAGAAAATCACCGCAGCTAATGACACAAGTTCCATTTGTCTGTCAGATTATGAGGTGGCCGATGAAGTGTAGGAGTTGGTCCGTCGAGAAACGCGGATGATTATAATAAGGACCAAGCGTCAAAGGACGATTAAACATGGTAGCAGAGCGTATTTAATTGGGTGCTTATTACATACAATTATAAATACTAGCTAGCTATACTGATCAATGATAATCAGAATTTACTTTTAATTTTATTCATATAAAAAATTAATAAAAATTATGACAGACCTTAGCTGCAAGCTTCAAATTTATTAATAACAAAAAATGAGAATTTTCAAATAAGAAAGTCCTCCTCCATCCGATTAAGAAAGACGTTTGAATGTGAACTTGAGGATCTTGATCTTTTTTTATTAGAAGTATATGCCTTTTGATTTGGATCGTAATTTAATTTCAAAATAAAAGTTTCTTTCGACATTTTAAAAATGTTTAAATAACTTTTATTGTTTTTTACAATTTTTCTAAAGTATTTAAGATTTCAATCATTCTGCCATCACTGTGAAACTTATTATGTAATTTTATAAAATGTCAAAACACAAAACCGCAAAATCTAAATTCATTTACCTCATCAAAATTTTCCAAGCCTCTGCCAACTCATAAAAGTTCTCAAATAAAATTAAAAATGACTTTTTCAAATTTCAAAATATTTCTACACATTCATCCAATGTATATTTTTCTCAGATATATTGATATTATCTCAGATATACACAATGCTTTTTCAGAAGCATATTTCACATACATACTACAATGAACACAATACAACTGCTGAACCAATAGTCATGACAGATATGTATATCAATTCACCGCTGCGCACAAGTTACAATGATATGTGTTCCTTGCAAGTGCTGACAGACAGGAACGGTTGAATTACGCTCAAATGATTAAGTTATGGAAGGAAATGACGACTAGACTTTTAAGTACCGTTAGGCACTGTGATGTACGCTCAAATAATAACTCAAACATTTTATACGTAATTTAGAGATAGATTTGCAATATCCGAAAGAAAAAGAACGTGTTTCTTTGATGAAAGACAATATAAATAATAAAGAGATAACAAATATTTTGGGCCTGCAAAATTGGTGAAACAGATACACGAAAGAAACTATGAAGTAAAGTTAGAAAATGGGAGAACGTTTATAAAAACCATGGAATGGCTAAAGCCATTTAAACGAGAGGTGTGTGAAAATGTAATTTAATTAATTAATTAAAGTTATTGATTAAATTAATTAATACTTTTAACAATTTAATAAATAACAAATTAATTAAAAACTGGTATTTTAATTTATTTTAAATTTGAAAAATTTTAAGAGATTTTAAAATTTCCATAATTTATTAAATGGATAAGCAAATGAAAATTAATAATTTTTTTAATATATTTAAATATATTAATTATTCTGTGAAAAAAATTAGACAGTAATTGAATTAAAAAATAAAAATGATTGAGTTTATTTCCTTTGATTTCCTTCAAAAATGATCAAAGGTAAATATTATTTATTTCTATTTATTATTCTTAGTTTTTAGACGAAATAAAATGAGAAAATAACATTTGTATATATTTCAATTTTTCAATTGGGTATGAAGCACTAGTAAAGATTAAAAATACATTCTATATCAATATGAAACGTAAGAATCAATCCTGTGGCCGTGAAGCACAGATCAGATCATTTTATGGATCATTCAGTTAAAGTGCAGCTTTTTAATTGAGTCTTCTTGTGATAGGAATTTAAGAATAATTCCGTCCGTTTTTGTTTTAACATAAACCACAACTGTAATTTATTATTAATTCTTGTTTTTGTTTTAATTTTGCTTTTTACATATTTGTTATTAATTTTTGGATTTAACGAGTAACAACATTTATTAATTTATTTATAAAGTTTCATTAGATGTTTTATTTACATTTTCGTTTTCTTACATCTTTTTTGAAAATCGATTAGTCAGTGAATTCTTCGCAAGTTCATCATTTTCTATCCTAATTTTCTTAATTAATTTTATCCACACTTTCTTCACATATTTGTTTTTCTCCTTTTATTTCGAAAATTTTATTTTCCCTTTGTGCTACTTGGAATGTTCTAAAATATAAATTAAATTATTATTGTATATTGCCTGTATGCTAAAATCCTTAATTATGCATGAATTATTTTTATAGAAACTTCTCAAACAAATTATTATTTGATTTGTTTAAATATTATTGTTATTAAATAATAAAGCGTTGTATTCGAAATCTTGATTTTAAATGAATTCAACTAACACCAAAAGCTCTGTGGCTAACAGACTGAAAGTTAAGAATCCCGAGAAGTAACTTAGAACAAGTTTCTTTTAGAAACATGTTTTGAAATGCAAAAATGAAAGAGATTATATATTTTATAACAGTTTTCAATTCTAGATTTCAAAGGTTTTTGCTTCTTTGTTTTCTGTTTTCATCCGCATTAACTTTTATTTATATATTTTTAAATTTTTAGTAAATTACTGAGTTATGGAATAAATGGTGTAGGTTCCTGTATTGTGTGCGTCCAATCAATTAGATATTTATTGGGGCCTTGACGTGTGTGTTTCATTTTGATGCAATTGAATTGAGTCAGTGTATGGCAGTGGTTCTCAAACTTTTTTGATCGCGACCCAAATTTTTGACATTTCATGCCAAAAATTTTATTGCGACCCACATGACAAAGATTAATTTTAAAATAAATGTTTATTTAATGAGATGAATGTAGTTGCTTAAGTTCAAGTATTTTTGACATCCTTGGTGAATAATTTTTACTCAAACATATTCGAAGATCGTTTGAAATTTTGAGTTGGTTTCTTTGCTTTGTCTTTATTTGAACCAATTTACTAAATCCAGATTCACAAAGCCATGTAGATGTAAATGGAATAAGAATTTTCATAGCTAAATCTTTCAAGTTATAATATTTTTGTGATATATTGCACCAAAATTTCAACAAATCAACTTCATGAAAAAATTTTTTCATATTAATATCTGAATTTAAATCAATTATTTCTTCGATAAATTCGTTTTTTAAAGAAAATTTTGTTGATAAAATTTCTGTACTAAAAGGATTTGAAATAAGCAAAACAATAGTTTCTTTTGAAAATAGACTATGAAAATAATCATTGAATTTAACAATCAAAGCATCCAAATGATTAAAAATTATAATTTTGATGTTATCAGAATTTTCATAATTTTTCAATTCTTGAGAAAGTTTTGGAAAAATATTGAAGTCGTTTTTAACAATACATTCTTTCCAAAAATATATTTTGTTAATAAACCCCTTTAATGAAGAAAATGATTCAATAATTGTTTTTTCAGAGCCCTGAAGTTGTAAGTTTAGTTGATTTAGTTTTTCAAATATATCACAAAGATACGCAAATTTCAAAATCCAGAAGAAATCATTAAATTTGGTTGCTAGTTCTGGTTTTTCACACTGCAAAAAAAGTTCAACTTCATTTTTCAAATCAAACAATCGATTAAGCACTTTTCCTCTTGATAACCAGCGCACATTGCTGTAATATAATAAATTTTCGTATTCAGAATTCATTTCACTACAAAACAACTTGAAAAGTCGTGATTTTAATGGACTTGATTTTATAAAATTTACAATTTTTATAATATCATTCATAACAATGTCCAATTCTTGAGATAAATCTTTGGCCACCAATGCTTCTCTATGAATTATGCAATGATTCCATTCAATATTTGGTGATTTTTCTCTTATAAATTTCATCAATCTAACATTTTTCCCTGTACACGACGAAGCTCCATCCGTACAAACTTCAATACATTGATTCCAATTTAACTGATTTTTTTCGAAGAATTCATTTAATAATCTAAATATATCAATTCCTTTTGTATTTGACGCAAAATTTTCATGAAAAAGAAAATTTTCCACAATATATTCATTGCAAATATATCTAGCAAAGACTAGCAGATTAGATTGATTAGAAATATCAGTTGATTCGTCAAGTTGGATTGCAAAGTATGGAGATTTTCTAATATCAATTAAAATTTGTTCAGATAAATCAGCAGAAATATCACTTATTCTTCTACGAATAGTATCATTAGATACAGCTATGTCATTTAATTTTTCCGATTCTTTTTCACTAAACATTATTGATGAAATTTTTTTCATTGTAGGCATTAAAAAAGATTCAGCAATATTATGGCTCTTCATATGTTTAGCGATTTCATAAGCAATAGTATATGATGCTAATGTTGATGTTTCATTTTTCGAAGTAAATTTCAATATTACATTTTTTTGATTCGTCAATAACTTTTTCTTTTCTTCAAAAATACTTCTTGGAGAATTAACATAATCAGGATGATTTGTTTCTAAATGTCGTTTTAGTTTACTTGGTTTTAATGATTCTGATGATAAGGTAACTCCACAAATTACACACTGAGGTTTATTTCCATTATTACAAAATCCAAAGTCTATGAAATTTTCATTAAAATTACGATTTGAAGATTTTTGGTTTGAATTAGACAAGCTTGGAGATTTCATTTTAAGATTATTGAAACAAAATGAGATGGATGGATAGAAATTTTTCAAATTTTTTCACTTTGCAATGACCCCTGCTCAACTTTAAATGACTTAAATCGAAATTTTTTGAAATTAACTCTTATTATTAAAAAATCAAAATAACAATATTTAAGAAAATAATAAGCGTTCTAAATATTAATTTATATAAATAAATTTAAAAGGCTTAAACTTCCAAAATTTATATTTGTAGATCTTTCCATAAGTCATCGCGACCCATAGTTTGAGAAACACTGGTGTATGGTAATGTGTGTACACCAAACACCACTGAGATACATTTTCTACACCTAAATCCAGAATATAAAAGTTTCTATAATCTAAAAAAATCGATAAAATTATATTATAGCAACACACAAACTTATCTGTGTGCAAAAATTTAATGTTGCGAATGTTAAAAGTTTTATTATAGGAATTGAGAAAGTGACAGAAAAATAATTTTACATACAAACACAGCACACATAATATAAAATACACGCAAATTTAATATAGCTTTTTTTATTCCGAAAGTAGATAGTCATTAACATACTGTTAACATATCATTAATTTAAAATTATTAAAATTCATGGCTGAAAAAAATTTGGATTTTGAATCTGACAACTCAACTTTGAGTTTTCGAGAAATGGACGACAAAACATCGTAAGATCTATTTATAAGATATTTTTGAAGTTAATATTTCTTTAGATTTTCAGATATTTCTTTCGATACATTTCCATTTTGCGAAGGTGAAGATCTGACAATGTAAGAATTTTTTTATTTAATTACAAATAATTAAAATATTTTACAGCATATCAGATATTTCTAGTCAAACGCCTTTGTGTGAAGATATTCAACAAGTTCCATCGACATATTTGGAATTGAAGAAAAAAATTCGAAA